>JANSTS010002278.1:14193-24718 GCA_026546915.1 Sylvicola fuscatus
TCATAATTTCATAATCTAAAAATTGCATAATCTTTTCAAGATAAGGAAGTGTTTCCAGCGAACTACTGACTTCTGTTTATTGTTAACGATTTATTTTTATTTAATTGTATTCATTTATCAATTGCCCGTGGAGTTTTCTAAAGAGTCGAATTAATCCGGGCTTTGCATTCAATAGATTGGCTAGCTTTTGAGTTAAACGAGTTCATGCGGACCTAAATGTTCCACTTTCACGATGCGACGACGCTTGATCCAAATCCGATACTTGAACATGTACACAGAGATTTATGAGCAACAATATATTGCATAGTTTCAATCTCAGTGACTCTCGACACCCGTATTTTCAATGGACTGGTGACTTAATAGTTAGTCACCGTTTTTTATTGCGCTATCTTCTGTTTGCAATCGTAATTAATGCGTAATTATTCGCTGCTAAAGTTACTCTTTGTACAAAGTCTTATTCTTTCGGAACATTTTACCGTTTATTTGTTATTCTTCCAAAGCAAGGAGAAGTGACAATTCGACTATTAGCACAATGGCAAGCAAATAATTATAATTAAGATGCTTCATGCAAAACTGGTAAATAAAACAAAGAGGAAATTTAAAGACATTTCTAGAATTAGTTCCCATATAATTTTAGCCATTGTAACCCATTTGAGTATTGGATTTCAGGTCAAACCATTCAGGAAAAGTCACTTCAGTCCCACATCTGAGAAGCTTTTCTGACATAATGTTGGAAACCAAGCGATTTTGCATGTTTTGGCATAAAGGTTAAGGACCATATTCGTGGGTTCTCAACAAATATTCACTCACTTTTTGAGTAAAAGTAGATTTGGTTTCACGAATTAATTAAAGCACAACAAAATTTTAAAAGTCATAGCAGAGCTCCCTGCCACACCCTTTTTCACATATCATTGCGAGAATTCCCTCACGCATTCGACATTATTTGAATAGATTTATTGCCGTAGATCATGAGTCGCCCAGTCGTCTACCATTAAGCAAAATCTAACATAACTACAAATGTGATGCGCGAAAAACGGTTGTTGAAGCTCGACTAGGCGCTGTTCCACCAGCCACCAGAATGTATTGGCCAATGTAGGTCATGCTTATATTTATCCTTTCCACATTTCGTGTGTAAACACAAGAAAATAGGGGCCCTAGCGTCACGATTAGCATGTAGAATTCACGCGAGATGTGCCATTTCGGTTTCAGCTCGAACTCTTGTCCGACATATTATCTTTGCTGTCAAAGACCGAAACAACAAATGTAAACAAAAATCAATACTACAGCCTTGACGATTAATTTATATTCTTCTTATGGCATCGCAGATGCTTCTTATACGGTTTCAGATAGCTAGTGGCGGATCTTTGGGTAAAAGAGTGCACTCAAATTGCATTATTGCTGCATGTTAGAGGTTAATTCAATAAACGAAAATTTATTGGCTGGGAATGACGTGTTACCAGTCACACTGGAATTAATTGAAATAGTCATCGACCATCGTAGGGCAATGGATGCCAGAAGCGATGCAATCTAGTCTCGCTTCAATCTCAATTCAAAGGCAATTGTGATTCATTTGATTTTATTGGCGGCGAAACCATCCCCAATTAACTCCGCCAAAACAAAAAAAAAACAAAACTATGACCAACCGTGAAAGAAAAATGTTAATCGATACTCCGGGGGTTTCCAATGAATCATCATTATTGTTTACATGTCTTAATACGCTTAACTGGATTTAAAAAGAGCAATTCGCACAACTTTTTGCCAATACCAGTAGTTGTCAATGTTTATTCTGGTTCATATATGGAACATATATTTACAGTATTTCTGCGGATTTCTAGGTCAACGGAACTGTGGATGGTGTTTGACGTGTCTAAAAAATCGATCCCTCGCTTAATCCAGTTCATCTGCTTATGAGTGGATAATTTTCTTATTAGTGAGATCTGAATATTTGCAATCAACTAGAAGAATTTTAGAAATATTTAAATGCACGAGGCAAATACAATTATGTTTTCGGTCGTCGTGCCCAATCTAGCCATCGTTTTAAGCGTGTTTAATGCGTGCCGTGAATGCTGAGAACGGGGAAAATATGCGAACGTTAATCGGCACTTGTCTTGACCCATTGTTTACCAAAATTGTACTTCTTTAAGTTTCACCTCGCCTTTTCAATTATTTTTATGTAAGATTGTTCCAAACGTCAATTGTTGTAGTGAAAAAAAAAACATAACCTTTAATTGATTGACCTTGTCGTAGTCTCGCATTCACTCCCTTTCCTTTATATTTCATTAAATTGAATCGTGCTTATGTGATTTATTGGTTTTGTTGGTGTGTAGATAAGAAACAATCCAAAAATAACATTTAGTTTTCATTTCCTTTATAGATCAATTAGATCATCCCGCGCCCACGGACAGTTATGGCTGAAAAGGGACGCTCATTCAGCTACGTTGACAGTGAGACTGAATTGACAGCATCTTCCAACCTATATGCCAGCACCGCACATGATGCATCCAACTCAAAAGCATTCGCTTGTAGCGTCTTGGCGTCATTTGGTGAACCCCAGCCGATTAGTAATCCACCGCATCAATACCACCACAATTCATCAAACATTATGAGTACATCACAATCATCAAGTGCATCTCTAGAGTTCACGCCCGCCCCATTAGCATCCGCTCCGCTTCCCTCGATAGCTGCCATCACCTCAGTGTCCTCCACAGGGCAGGCTAAAAATAATATAAATATAGCGCGCACCGTTGGAGGGGTAAGACGAAAAACTACTATTTTTGTTGTATTGTTTTGTTGAGGCAGAAATTCAAGGTACTCGCGATTTGAATGCCACAGAAGCCAATTGTCTGTACGTGAACGACTTTCCACAGCAAATTCAAGGGTTATTGTCACTCGGTTCCCAAAAACAGAGCTTCCTTACATAAAACTGCGTGCGTACAATTTCGCCACAGCTTTCGTGTCATCATGTTCACTGCGATCGCAATGTATGGCAGCTTTGCGCGAAAAAAAACAACATATAATTGAAAATGCGCGCTTTCTTAACGTGCGGCTCAGCGTCTTGCATTGGATGCAGATGCATATATGGATAAAGCAATTGCGCGACATGCACTACGCATGAATGCATCGCACACCAGCACATGCACAGTGTGCTCATGTTGCAATGCCACAATACTGCAATGGCAACGACAACTGACAAGTGTAACCAGTGCGTGCGTATGAAGTCTCGTCGGATTTTCCTTTGGCTGTGCGCGTTCAATTCATTTCAAGAAAAGATAGTTTCAAGTTGTCTCAAGTTGTAAAACGCATATTTCTAACATTATACATTTATTTCGGTTGGCCACGCAGAGCATCTGTCGTTTTCCGAAACTAGAAGAGTGTGCACATTTCCACTACGAACGAGTGCAGCTGGGCAAGTTGCAGGCGCGTCTTGTGGATGACCGCGGTGACCAGCAGAGCAACATAAGCGCGTCGCAGCAGGCTGGCGCTGAGGGTGGCTCATTTGCGCAGCATCAACAACGATTAGCCGTATCCAATTGCTGGTTCATTATAAAAGTGTCAGCTGGACGTTCGGAGCCGTTTCTCATTCGCAGATCGCTGGAGAATCTTAGGATGCTCGACGAGATGCTGCACAGATGCGTGTACGATCGTAAAATTAGCGGTCTAAGTAATCTGGACGAAATTGAAGTATGTCATTCAATTGAAACCATTCTAGCAATAACATTTTTGTAAACGATTCTCTCGCAATATTTTAGGTATGCAGTGACGATGAGCTGGAAGATGAAGTTTTGAAGTACTTGAATCGATTCTCGATCATTGCATCAGACTCGCTAACGTGCGGCCCTGTCCTTACATGGTTTCAAATTGACAATAAGGGCCGGCGATTACCATTGGCGGACACAGACACACAGCAAAGCATCAATACGCCAGCCGTGGGCGCAGCTTATGGAGTGCGAAGGTGAGCTTCTTTACGCTATGAAACAACATTTCTGTCAACTTGTGTGTTTTCGAAGCGCTACACGATCTCGTTTCTCATTTACACCACATGCGTTTTGAATAACTAATAATTGCTCATTTCTATTCAAGGTATGTCGCCCAAGCATGCGATGAAATATCTATTGAAGTGGGTGACATGATTTCGGTTATTGATATGCCCAGTCCGGCCGAATCTGTGTGGTGGCGCGGCAAAAAGAGCCACCTGCAAAAGAGCATCTATGAGGTTGGTTTCTTCCCACAAAGCTGTGTCGCCACAATCGGAGACAAGATTCCACGGCATCTTCCACTTCCTGCACCGATGGTCGGCTCATTGGCGGTCTCGCCAACCAAACCAGTGCTACGCAAACACGGCAAACTGATAGCGTTCTTTCGCAGTTTCATACTGGCACGTCCGTCACGTCGCCGCTTGAAACAGAGTGGGATTTACAAGGAGCGCGTTTTCTCGTGTGATCTGAGCGAACATCTACTGAATAGTGGACAGGACATTCCGATGGTTTTGAAGTGTTGTGCTGAATTCATCGAAGAAAATGGCATTGTCGATGGAATTTACCGTTTATCTGGGATCACTTCGAATATCCAGAAATTACGGCGAGCCTTTGACGAGGAACGAATTCCCGATCTAACTCATCCAGACATTAAGCAAGACATACACGCCGTCAGCTCCTTGCTGAAGATGTATTTCCGCGAACTTCCAAATCCACTCTGCACTTATCAGCTGTACGAGCATTTTGTCGACGCCATTCAAACACGCAGCGATTCTGGTGAGCGCCTCCGGTTAATGAAGGAAACAGTGCAGAAACTACCTCCTCCGCACTACCGAACTCTGAAGTACTTAGCACTGCATCTGAATAAGATTGCACACAACTCTGCCAATACGGGAATGACCGATCGCAACTTGGCGATTGTTTGGGCACCAAATTTACTTAGAAGCCCAGCACTGGAGTCAGGAGGTGTTGCTGCACTGCGAGGAGTCGGCGTACAGGCGGTCGTCACTGAGTACCTGATTACAAACTGCAATCTCATATTTGATTCGTCTGATGATTTTTCACCGCGTTACGAATCGTTGCCGTACGACTCACTAACTGACTCGGATAGCATTCAAGTGGAGCAGCGAGATCATGAACTGTCTCTTGAACGGCCAAAAAGTCTAAGCGTCGGTGGAGCCAAGCTAATTAGTTTGGAAGAGGCTCAAGTGCGCCACAATCGTTTGGAGATGAATGATCTGAAAACCATTCCAATCAACACTCCAGCAATCCCGGGCGGCTCAAATGCTTACATAGAAGTGGGTGGTGGTCCATCAAGTCTTCCTGACAAGTATCACACAGTTCTTCCAGTACCTCGTAGTTGGCAGAAACGGAAAACTCACTCCTGGAAGTCATTGTTTACACGAACGCCGAGACAATCAAACAGCAATCAAGACATAAAAAACCTTAATTCCATTCAGAGTGCCGCTGAGGAGCCGGCCATGGTTGTTGTCAGTCCGCCTGCTGACGAAGAACAAATCAAATACATTTCGTTGCGCGGTGGCGATTCGGACGGTTTTACAAAACAGTCAATTGACAATCTTGACGGCAAAGCATTAGACATGTGTCCCAGATCTAGTTCAGCTGAAAGTTTGAGGACTGCCGGTCATAGTCGATCTGTGTCGCATGACTCTTACTTTGATTTGTTGCAATCGCCACTGAGAAACGGTGCCAATTGCACGTCGCGCGAACTATCAGAGTTGGGTTTGAACTTTGATCGAGAGGAACCTGAAATGAGAATATTCTCGGAAAGTGAAAGCCTTGTCAGCAGTCCCAGAGTCTCCAAGGAAGCATCGCGTCGAGCAGCACGACAACGAAATGAAGATGGTGGAATCACTGGAAACAGCATAAATCCGAGTCCGAAAAAACAGCCACGACTAAATCCTCAAAATTCTTTCGATAAAAACGCACTGTATCCAAATCCGGTCGAAGAGAGCCGCTGCAAAAGATACAAATTGGAGGATCAGCTGTCAGACATACAGTTCATCGATTGCAATACGCCCGAGCACATGGTGAATAGTGTAAACACTGTGCAAACATCTGTTCAAGTGCATAGTCCTCCAAAGTCAGATAACAATGTAAGCGTTGAAATTCCAAACAGCGAAACTGTCTTGTCAACGAAAAACGACACGGTGCCTAAATCGCGATACAGTTATCCTGGCAATCAGTTTGACAATCTCAATAAATCGTCTGAATCGAAAGAGGGAAGATTTAGCTATCCGGGAGTGAGCAAGGGCAGCCAGGACGCGGATAAGAAGTACGTTTGCCGATTTGCCATCAACAACGACGTTAACATGCGTGCTGTTGACCACAAGCTGAAAGAACAACATTCCAGTGTGAAAGTAGACGAGAGTCGTAACGTGAATTTATTGGGTCGGCTCAGCTACTGTGATCCAACCAACAGAAGTGGCATACTGAATCCGAACGCCAGCAGCCTTATTTTAAGAAGTAATTCGGCGGAGATTTCCAAACCGAATCTCTCTTTGAACACAACAACGAACGAGATGATAACCTCGAAGCTGAGTGTCGCAACTCCATCTAGTCCTATACAAAGTCCTAGGTATTCACTGCTAGTTGGCGAGACTAGTTCTGAGAACAGCAGCTCAGTCAATACGCCAATTTACGAAATGGACGCATCTGGACAATTCACAAGCGACAAGTTAAAATCAACTCATGAAAATGCCAAAGATTTTATGAATTTGCTGGGAGAAGAAAGTGATGTAAGTGTCCGTTATAATATGCAAATGCAAACTTAGTATTTAATGAACATAATTTTCTCTTTTGCAGAGTGCAGCGCCTCACGAAACTACGCACAACGAAACGGGACGTGACTTGTCGACAATGAAACGAGAGCTTTCACTGGATCTGGAATGTGCCTCTAAAATGTCAGTCGACGACATTTCGGTGTCATCCAACAACAAACAGATAATCAACATACCCTCTACACCCAACACACCGAACTACACGCAAACATCTGATAATACTAGTCAATCGATGACACCAAGTGAATTTGGTTATCATCACCTAAATCGGCAGTCTTGTGTTGTGTCGGCCGAGAACTCCCCAAAAGCAGACCTCAACTCTTACGACATGCTGGAGCAGGCATTTACCAGCTACGACAAAAAACGGGGCTCCAATCTCAGCATCTCACCATGCCGAGCCAAGCCCACAAGTCCCATCAAAGCGACAATAAGCATCACATACAACATTAAGTCTCCAGTGAAGAAGACACACGAAGACGGAATGTTTACTGAAAAGTTCCTTATGAATAAGTCGGCCAACAGCACACTCTCCCTGGATGATTTGGACAGTCCAAAGACACTGCTGGAGACCAGTTTTGACGAGAACATGGTTTATGAACAGGTTAAATTTTTCCGGCAAGCTATATCTGAGGTGAATGATATGCTTGACAATGGGAACGGGGAGAAGTTGGAGACACATACAGAGGAGGATCCCAAACAAAATTCTGCAGAAGAAACATCGAACAAGGAGGACGACAAGGATGAGTGCAAATCACTTGATCACAGCAATGCTGGCGTGTCGGGCGGCAGCACTGCGCCTGAATGCGATGACATTCAAATGTCTGACCACGATTTGGATATACAGGACAGCCTCGAGATGGACCACAATGTTTCGCTGTACGAAAACGTTGAAGTTAAACGGCCGATAAGCGTCTACGAGAATGTTGATGTTCGGCGTGGACGCGCTAATGAAGTGGTTAAAATTACCAAAGAAAATACTCAGATAAATTGTGACAATAGGAATACGGAGCATAAGAAGGAGGATTCAAAGCCCAGCAATTTCATAGTCAGACAATTGGCTACTAAGTTTGAACTAAGTCCAGACGAGCAGGTTGGTTCTTTTGATTTTTCAAAGTCAGCGGTTCGCAAGTCGTCGGACAATCAGAAAAACTTGTCGCCAGCTTTTATGCGTATTAAAAGTGGAAAGCAGTTGAATAACGCGTCCACGATAACAAGAAGTTTGGATGAAAACGCCTTTGTCAGAGAGTTTGGCCAAAAGAAGCTGGAAAGCATTGCAAAAAGTACCCATCAATTTCCTGATATTGGCAACATTTTGACAGAGAACAATCCCAGTCGTCGAAAGTCCTTGGAATTCATTAAGCCGAAGAGTTTAAATCCTCCAAAGAGATTGCCAGAGTTAAGCAGTGTCAATAAGGAATATTGCAAGACTACAGAATCTGTTAAATCTAAGCCCGAAGGAACCGAATTGAAGCTGCAAGAAACAACTCCAACTAACGTAGTCATCACACCAACGACGGAGAACCGTATCTCTTTGATCCAACACAATGTACTGGATGGCCAGAAGCCGCCAATCGAAGATGAAAAATCTACTTCCAGTTTATCCAGCATTAAAGTACTGGGCAGTTGCAAATTGGATCGGGAACGCATTGAACGCATCAAGGAAGAACGTCGCTTGCAGTTGAACGAAAAGTATCGCTCCGAGTCTTTCCGCGGAGACAAAGATTGCAAAGTAAAGTCAAAGTCAAAGACTGAGCTGCGAGACTTACGGGAAAACGAAATGAAAATAAGCATCGAATCGACACGAAAGAAGTCGAAATCTCGCGGCGACGTCACCAACTACAAAGGTGATCGCGAGGACTTTATTTCAACTTCGTGCTTTACGGAGCGCACGCGTCGCATCAGTGACGAGAAGAATCAAAACGATTGCCTTGACTATGTTGTTGACGACAAAGTGATATTGCCACCGGAGACTGGCACCACTCAGGCGCGTAAGATTGGCCGGCTGGATTTGGATTTGGGACGGGAACGGGAACAACGCTGTGGTGGTTTTCAGCGGTCACTGTCCAGAGAAAGCCCCAACTCAGAGTAAGTTCTCAACACATTTCTGCAGTAACCGGTTTTTAATATCTTTTCTGTTTTTTGTAGGCGTGAAAAGATTTCACCTCAGTTCTCGATACGCGATGTCACTGCAATGTTCGAGTCACGATTGCAGAACCAATAAAAACTCTCATCTACCAAGACTGTTACAGATGATATAATATGTTAATAGAACTCTTCACATTCGGCATTTAATATTAATTAGAGGATGAATGATATTAGAAGAAAACGTTTTCGTCACGACTTTCGCGTTTTATGTTTATCTGTTTATGATATTTTACAGTAAGGCAATTATTTATTTATACATGTCACCTGTCTTTGTGTTGCTATTTTGATTGTTTTGTCTATTACGTGGTTTGTTTAGTTATACATAAAAGAACACATGAATGATATTAAACTGTATCCATTTAAGTTAATGATTTAATTTTTATTGTTTATGGGCCATGACAATTGCGCCACTGCTAGTGGCTTACTCGTATTGGGTTCGGTTGATTTCAGGACTTCAGATTCTGAAGCTTGTTTTCCCATTAGTCGTCGTTACTCTATTTCTTTATAATTAATCGGAAAACATTACAATTTTGTTTTTTTTTTTAAGTTTCTTCTCTCTTATTCGCTAATTTTTTAAATATATAAAATCTTAATGCCAAAAATTGTCTAAATCTTAAACTGTGTTTTGTACCTTATTAAATTTTGAATTTATAAGATGCAAGCTTCAGCGATTTTCTGCTAATGAATGCTTTTAAGCGGCTATAAAAACGTACTGCGAAGTTTTAAGTGTTTTTAGGATTGTAACGATAATGAATAGGGCTTTGTTTTTTATTGACTAAAATTGATATTTTTATACAACAATTATTTATTTCTAGAAACTCCTTGGAGTTGACTTAAGAATGTTGAATGTGTATAATTCTTTGATTTACATGACTTATTTGTAATTTTTTTTTTAATTTTATGCGATTCACGAATTCAGACACATTCAAGTGTTTTACAAAAAAGTCTGCAGTGATTGGTTGTTGTTTTTTTTTTTAATACTTTTACTTTACATTGAATTCGTTTATTGGTGTAAAATTTAGATAGTAAAATTTGCGTTTAACTGAGATGTTTTGTCGTGTGTCAAAAGGAGTTCAACGAGTGTATTGCAGTACGGTGTTTATGTAGCAATTACATGCTTCCAATATAAAAATACTCCCAAAACGTTCATTATTATATAATTGTTGCGGCTATGTTTTAGTCTTAAGGTCGTTTCTTGATACCATTTATACATAACAAATAAACACGATTGGCTACTATACGAAAAATAAAAACAACTAGCTTATTACTTTTTTGGAAAATGTTTATTCTCTTTTACTTTTGTGATTCTTCAACAACAAAATTGTACAATCTTCAAGTCTTCTATAGTAAGAATAATGAATTTAATTATTATTGTAGCATATTCTGTATGATTTATTGACGGAAACATTCAATATATAATTATAGAGATAATTCAATACATGTGACGCTGTTTTTATCAATTACTTTGTGTGCAAACAAAATATTGAGTTTATAAAGTCCATTATCCCATAATTAAGCTGGAATCATATTTAAAATTGGGCACTCAGTTCCTAGTGCTGGTAAATAATTGCTTCATCCAAAACAACATGTTGTAAATTTTATTAG
>JANSTS010002289.1:9555-30365 GCA_026546915.1 Sylvicola fuscatus
TTAGGTTAACTATTAGAACCTTTCTGTTGAATAAAGGAGCAAAGAATTGGCAGGGCCAGACGCAGAAGTCAGAGACGGATGCCGCTTGCATATATTCATTTCCTGAAATTCGTTCGCCGCGTGGAGAGTCCTTGCTCCGAAGCGCATTTATTTATGAGCTGAACGCTTTATATACATATTACATATACATTTGTTTTTTATTTTATTTTCCTGTTCATCATTTACTCCACAAATGGGGCGTTTGATTGCCGTTTCCGCGCCACTAAAGCCTCACTGTTGTGTGCATCATCAAATTTTTAAGCACATCCGGCCAATTTGTGTTACTTAATACACAGTCTGATTATGTGCCGGCATCACACATTTATTTTTGCAAATATGTAATTCGCAGACACCTTCACATTATTCCGTTCAATGAGGCGTAACAAATTCGCACGATAAAGTCATGAGTATTATTCTAAATTTAATAAGGGGTCGTGTTTTCCCGGCCGCATTTTATATACATTCTATTATCCTTATACGTATATATACGAGTAAATATATAGCTTTGTGAGTGCCTTCTGTAATGCTTAAACAAGCGAATACACGGTTTTCTGGCGATATATGGTTTCTGTTAATCACAATTATATATGGCGTCATTGTTGTTACTCTTTGCTGGGTATTTAGATAGTTGGGTGGTGGTTACTTTTTTTTTTTAATCAATTTGCATAATCTGCACATAAATATTGCACAAAAAACCGTATCACACAACATATTCATGCTGGCGCCGCTTTATGTATTGTTGGCTTTGACCATTGTGTTTACATAAAGTTCCTGATGTCGGAGCTAACCCTTTTGCTTTAGTTTTTGATATTGAATTAGTTTAAAATCTGATAAATTTCGTTGCAATTATACATAGGTTGCATGTACTAGACTTAATTTCTAAAGCCTTTACATACGAGTACAAAACTGTTTTATGTTTTTGTTTGTTTGGACATTCCCGTACGTTCATTGTTAAGTATTATTGTTGAACAAAAGGATATTTTTTCTATTCACGTACGGGAAGAATTTAATTCATCGAATAATCTGATAAACTTACATACATTTAATTAAACATTAGTTATAAGACTTCATACTTGTCAACACAAAAGAGGATTACTATTATATTTTTAAAATATTAATAATTCTTTTTTAAATAGAATTTAAATCGTTTACTTTGCCTTTTAAACACTTTAATAATTATTGAGCAAATATTTATAATATTATAGAAGAAGGAAAAAAAAATTGTTACCCATTGAAACATTTTCTTTTCAAAAAGAGAATAAAAATACTTTAGTTTAAAAAATCGATGAATTCAGAGTGAAATTGTTATAAAATTTCAAGGATAACATTTTCCATTATTACAAATACTACAGGTCAAACTGTATTAGTTAATTTTTACGAAAAAAAAATCCGGAAACATTTAAAAAAATTTCCGTTGCTAACAAGCAAACAAAATTAAACAAATGAAACAATACATATCCACCATGTGTATCACGATGTGTGTTTAATGTACGTTTAAATATGATTTTGCCATTTATTTGTTTGGCGACATGATGTGCTTTTGTGGACTTGGGTGGTGTGGTGACACAAAAAAAAACCACCCCATATGCGCAGCGTCGCGTCGTGCCAGAGAAAAAGCTTCCGCTTTTGTTGTTTCCCCATGTAAATATTGCATATGTGCGTGTTTTTAATTTTTTTTTTGGTTTACCTCTATGACTTTTTTTGTTTGACTGTTTTATGGACGCACATTAAAACAGCGGCTATATGGTGTGCCATTGTTGCTTTATTTATTTATTTGCAAAGTCAATTCGGCAACGGAAAAGAACTTTATAATCTACACTCACAGCGCATGATGGAATTGAATTGCAACCATATCTCACGGCATGTGGTAGTCATATTTTACTACGTTTGTGACGGTTTGTTTATTTGTTTATACAATCTTTTTTTTTTTAAACGGTTTTTTATTTTTTTTTGTGTTGTTTGTTAATGTTCTAAAATGTGTTTTTTTTGCTGTGCTTAAACATTATTTATCGGTTGATCTTATACGCGACAATTTTAATATTATCGTTTTGTTTGTAAATAAGTAAATTTCTTGTTACTAATCATTTATAAGCTTCTTAGACCGCAATACTTAAAGCTAGCTCTCGTACATTATCTAATTACAACCCCATTCTGATCCGTATTGCGAGTTAATACGAGCCAATAAATGTGTAGCTAAGCAAGTTTCATTCAATTACAATTTTTGGCTTATCCAAATTGAAAACGCTGAATAACATTGATTTACTGCCTCTTCTATTCACATTTACCATAAAGCCTAATGATCCTTTTAATTAATTCGACGAAAACAAAACGCCATAAAGAAATTAGTCGCAATTATAATTAATCAGACGTTTTCGTTTAGTTTATCGTCTTCAAGCAAGGTTTGTTTAGCTGAAAACTGACTGAAGTCTCCCTTTCTTCTATAAAAAAATACGGCTTTACGATATCGACGTAAGCTCCAGCAGATCTTTGAGAAAATCCTCAAAACAATAAAACTGGTCTTGCAAACCCCATCTAACTTAGTAATTTCTAAATAAAAAATCGTATACGTATATTATTTGCGCTGATTTCGCCCGTCGAACATATACAAATTTCAAGCCTATAAGTGTTTTCATATTACTATACTCAATGTCTTAACAAACTATTAATTAGTTACCGGTTCAATGGATGCAAACAAAATTTATTGTTGGACCAAAGACGAGGGTTATCTTTTCAAACTTATGACTTGTTGACATTTCTCGTGTGTTAGTCCGGATAAGCTTTTGACAATAAGCTTATATGGTGTTACGTCGAGACCATCTATATGCCAATGCATACAGAGAGCTTTAATTGATTTTATCTGCAGCTAACCAATTTCTCATAAACTCAAGTTACCACAATTTCATTTTATTCGGTTAAAGCTCTATTGTGTCTTATCATCCATACAAGTTCGGCACAAACTTATAGATATACTGAGAGGGATGTCGACCGCTTGCGATAATTGTCCCACTTTGCACCACATTTCACCCAATTTAATTCCGAACCGTTTAAACGCAACCGAAATTTTAAGTGTCTGCAATAAGTATCGAACCATTTGGCGCGAATGTACAGCATTACGAATTCGCCTTGCGCCATTACAGCTGAAGAAACGCGCTGCGGAAAACAATATAATATTCGCGTTTGGCTGTATTAGTGCTGGAACGCTTCCGGCCAAATCGAAATCCAACTGCTGTGGCATGCTATCTTAAGTTTGCGCGGGGCGCGTCGCCGATGCCAGAATATAAATTTTTGCTTGGGTATACCGATTTAAATTGGGTTCCCTCTGTACACACACTCAATATCCATACATGTATACACAATGTACATACAGCACAAAGCATACGTTCCTAGCGCACAACAATCTTTTAGGGGAGGAAATTTGAAGTCGGCGGGGTGTGAATCCACCCGCCCATTCTCATTTCATTCGACGGCGAACTTGTAACTCGACTTGACTGCATCGGTATTATGCCACGTTGGCAACAATTGCTAGTCCTTTTTATATGTCAAACATACAAAGTGACACTGCCAATCCGGCCTAGAAGCATGAAAATTCCAAACATTAAATGCTCAAAATCAACATCATAAATATGTTATTCATATTTGCATTTGTGTATACGCCACGCAACACATTCCCGGATTCCTCTGCTTTTATCTGCGTGGAGCTCCAAAGGCAGTTTATCCGAAAAGGCACTCGGCCTCCCATGTCGATTCAGTGGCACACAATAACCCACTCCGGTGTGGCGTTCTCTCAATATTTGCATAGGTTTGCAGGATATTATCTAATACATATCTGCCGACACAGGCCGTCTCATTTATGATATTGAAGGCTCGTCTGAATTGTCTGCATTCCGTTCAATTGGCAAACACAGATGCGAGTGTGTCGCTTTTGTATACATTTTTGCCTTTGATGGCGTTCCGAGTGAATGATCCCGATGCAAATAGGATGCGTGTATCCCAATTTATAACAGGCAAATTTAAGAAGCGGTTTAGGCTCAATCAATTTGCCCTCTAACACGATCGGTTTATGTAAAATAAATGTTGTCTATACAAAAAAAAAAAAAAAATTACAATGAGAACTCTCTAGAAGATGCTAGGATTGTCTTGAGATCAAACTCTCATGCCCATGCATGCAGAAGCCTTACAATAAAATTCATGTGTATCAAGTTTAAAATTGACAAATTTATGTATGCACTTTTATGACGTCCTTTGTCATGAATTTGCAGCGCTCCTAGCAAGACACAATTACTGTACTCTGGGGGTATTGTTAATAATGCAATATTTGCATATCCAACCGAATGCGTATTGTTCACTCAAGTTATTGTTCTCGCAGCGAAAGCCCTTTGTGCAGTTCGACTGAATGTTCGTCTTGTGATTTAAGAACTCTTTTGTTCTTTCGAAAATACGAGCGCATAATCTGTAAAAGCTCTGCTGTACTTAAGCAGTTGCGAATTTACGAATTTTACTAACATGAGCGGTGCACAGACTTAAACATTTAATTGGCAAAACCTTTTATAATACATAGACAATTCCAATAAAATCTTAAAAATATCTGATAAATCTAAGAAACAAATTAATTTTCGGTAAATAAAAAAGAATAATTTATTGAAATATTTTAGTCTTCCGAATTCTTAAAAGACATAACTTTATTATGCTTAAAATTATCGTCAAACGGTTTAGAGTCACATGAAATGTTCACTATGCAAAATATTTATATTTATATACCTATTTAGACGGTAGACACCATAAGTTCCTCAAACTTTCGTGAAAGCCCTCAGGCGCTGTCCATGTTGGTCGTTTACTTTACCTCCCGTTCTTGTTTTTGTTTCAATACATTTCGTCGTGCATTAGCGCAAAAATTATTCAAGATTTCTTGAAGATGTCAAACTTCTTCACTAGAATACTTCAGGCATACTTGTCTGTCTCCCTCTTTATGGGTTCGGTTGTCTCTGTGGACATCCACAATTCTGATAACTTTGGTTAATGTGTTAAAGTTTTGTAAACGACCATTATCAATATACGTAAGCAGATTTGGATACAGCATAAACTGTTGAGTTTTATGACGCTTAGTACCGAACTTTGTTATCATTTGCGTGTCATTAATTTATTTAATGGATTCGAGTTTTTCAGTAATGTTGGCTGGATCCAATTAGATAATCATCATATTGTAACCATTTAAATAGTCACAATTTTGTAAATATAAATATTTAATTTACCCTCTAAGAGCTGCAACCTCGACCTCAGATAATCTTACAGAAAACATCAAATTTAATTGGCAGTTCGTTTTGTCTGCGCGAAATAATGAATAATTGAATAATTGGAATTATAAACTGTCATTATTAGGCGGCGACAAATGGATCGCAAAGCATCTGTCAAACACATGTGATCTGTAAAAAAGCACAACGCAGAATCCACTAAAAAGCTGCTAGGGCATAAGTGACAATCAGAACCAGCCCTCATCAATTTTCAGCCTTTCTGTGTGTCTCACTCTTATCGGCCTCGATCAATGTCAGTTAAAGTGTCGTCACTATCTTAAAATAAATTGAAAAAGAATGCAAATTTGATGGATTTTCACGCTTTCAAAATATAACAAAGTCGTTAATGTCATTGTCTGACAATGCGGAAAGCGACAATGTGACAACATTTTTTTGCTGGTGCTTAGTTTCATGTTTGAAAAGTCAATATGCTGAATTGTACATGCGGCAGCTTCACCCTTCAGAACAGCTGTACCCTTCGCCCTACGTTGGTTAAGGGGTTAGTGTCTTTTGGTTTAAGAACAAGCATTTCTGTACAAACTTTACCGTTTGGCAGATAGACAGAAAAATATGTGCGATTCGTATGTAAAAAGTTTTGCATGAACGTCAAACGTCTCAAAAGTTACTTCGACAATAGGTATTCGATAGCTTTTGGGATTAAGAGCACTTTAAGACGCTTGCAAGTAGATCTTGCTAGATGATTTGAAGGTAGTTAATCCTGGAGCTTCAAAAATCAAATCCTATATCTGTATCTTGCTGTTTTGAACGTATTACTCAAAATTGTCAATCAACTTTAGTGAAAACAATTTATTAAGTTCATCTCATGATAAATCAGGTGGAGAAGGAAACACGAACCCCCAAGTGCTCATATCCAAATCTCGTACATAAAATGTCTGTCAATCGCTGCAAATTAATGACTGACAGAGCGACGTCCAAAATTGACTGACGGCTTCCACAATGAAAGCCCACATTCATTTTTAATGATCGCCAAAGCGAATGTTTATGTCTAACCGTGTTGCCGCGTGCCTCTTTATATCAGATTACAGCAACGTTGTCTGATGTAGCTTTTGTACCCGGCCGGGTCGACGCGGCCCGCCCCGGCCTGACGAGGCGCGGCGTATCATAAATAATTGCTCAACGGCCACTAATCATCATTACCAGAGTAATGTAAATTACTGGCCGCCCATATATACACGGACACACGTTACCCTTAATTATTTCGACTGTAATTAACGCACGCCGAATTGCATAAATATATGTAGCGCAATGTAATTGGCGGTGGACTGTGTGGGTCATCTGCGGATGGGGCGTACGCTACATATTTAGTAATTGCATTAATTTTTGATTGCAGCACTATCGAGGTTCGCTGAAGTCGCTCAACACGGGCATTGTGACGCTGCTCAACTATGGGAAACACGTACCGCCAGCTGTGTCCCATGTCACCTTGGCCCATGAAATTGGTCACAACTTTGGCTCGCCGGTAAGTTGCATTAAAATTGCCTTTTTAATATTTTTTCTAGGTATTATGTCTTATTAACCGGGGCTCTGACGTCTGTTCTTATTTTAGAATCCAGGAGATTGCTTTTTTTTTATCAATTAGACTGGAACTTTAAACGAGCTCACGATCTTCTTCGACTTTTAATTAACATTTCTCTTCCGGAGAAAGAAAAACTGTCTGCATTTATCGATGGGGTAGTTCTGTTAAGAAATATCATCAATTCGCCTTATTGCCAATTTAATGCATTAATGCCAATTTTCTTACTAATATGCTATAACTTGTGCCCGTGTGATAGAGCAAAGTTTCGTATGCCATTTTCCTATGTTAAGCAAACACCCACACAAACTTAGTTTCGAGCATAAATAAATTTACGACAAAGCTCTGTGTTCAGTGGCAGACTTTTCGACTTGTACGTAAATCAATTTCATGGCAATTTAGAGCCGCACTCCCAAGTCTAGCGCTTTACAACGACGTGCCAATAACCAACAATTAAATGCATATTCGGCGCGCTGTGCTGCAGTTAAGACAAATTTCTATTAGCCTGATGAATTTATGTAAGCGACACCGGCTGTGACCGCATCCCGATAGCGCAGTCTGGCGTCTGCAGTCGCCGAAGCGCTGTAGCGTCTCGCCGTGTCGCGCGTTTTCCGACAACATGTTGTCTTGATGGTGTTTGGTTTGAATTTCCTTTCGTAATAGCTGGTGCATCGTACGATATTCTCTGCACAGATTCCAGACTCCACAATCCGGTGTACATACAGACGATGTTCCTTAATTGAATGAAGGAGATGACATTTATGATTTACCATATCTAATTGCATATTATTTACATACATATTATGTGTGCGGTCTTGGCGATGCTGGCTGGAGAATAAAGTAGCCATCCTGTTGCTGACAGAGACTTAATCATTCCGTTTGCTATTAAGATATTTCGGTTAAGCAATTACGACAGTAGATGAATCATTTGTTATTACCCTGCCTGTCTGTGTTCTGTCAACGTGTCCATTAAAGCGTCACTTGGCCAGGATATCATTTCAAAACCATATTTTCCATTTGTTGTGATTTACATCGCAAATGAAGTTGCTAGCTAGTTGTTGTAATTGACAGAGAGATCGAGAAGCTTCCTTTAAAATTTATTGCATTCACACTGCAATTCAGGTTTACTCAAAATATGCTGCAATTTGTTTTATACGAATTGAGTGGATTTTAGTAATTCAAAAACTTTATTAACTTTTGATTGATTATTTAGATGAAATGGTCTGCTTTGGTAATTAATCTTAATCAATCTAAAAAAAGTTAAGTGATTGCTTTTTCTGGTTGAACAATAATCTGTCAGTGAGTAAATACTTTTTAATGTTTTTTCTTAAACAAGAAGCATCCAAACAATTAAATAATTCATAAACTTTAAATTTTTCCTATTCAAAAATGTAATTTATTTTAAAACAATAATGAATCTGCAATAATATTTAACTTCTGCCAATAAAATGTAATGGAAAATATAAATTCGCTCAAATAAATGAAGAGTGTTGTTCCTTTTTAAATTGACGATGGCGCACGTTTTACCTCGATCATAAATGTTAAAAATATTCAACAACAATGAAAAGCGAACCATACATTTATGAAAGAACATTTATGAAATAAATCATAAACTAAAAACTCGTAGAAGGGAAAGCCGAATTGTTTTTTTTATTTCTGTACGAACAAACTCCTTTTTGAAGAGCGTTTTCGTCGTCATTTTATGAATACTTAGTCGAAAAATTTGTCTAACTGCATGTACTAGACAGCCATTAGTGGTTAATGTTTAGATGAAATAGAAATCCAAAATATTATTGGAAATGATTTCACCCGTTTTTCTATTTATTTAGCAAACGTGACCCTTCAAGACCTAATTATTCGATTTGCCATTGATTTGCTAACTAACTTCTGGGTGTTGTTTTCCCAAGTTGCTTGTCCAACTGCGTTGAGTGGGTGACTATTAATTAATGCATAACAAGTCCCAATCCACCCGAGACACTGCCATTAGACATTCGATGTCTGTCCACAAATTCTAGTTACAATAATTGAAAATACAAGACACAGCAAAAAGAGGCCAGATGAATATATGGGTTGAAACTTTTAGCATGCATGTAATTGCACGAGACATGTGGTTGTTTGTACAGAAATGTGTACAACTTGGAATGCGTTCAATAATAGACTATACTTTGTAAATTGGACTTTGTTTCTTTACCATATACGTGTTCCTTAAGTGCAAACCGCACGCTCTGCATTCTACGTACATTCCCTCCCAACCACCCATCTGCTAATATACGCTTATTGTATAAATATTTAGCAGTTTCTAGCGTTTCGTTTTGTAAGTTTTCGATAAAATCCCGTTAAGAGAGATGAGTGGTTTTACTTTCTTATTTTTTGTATCGTACAACACACATACAACATATGCAACAATCAACTTCAGCTCCCGAGCCACCAAACTTTAACATCCCATACATTAAATGTTATTTTGGACTTTGTGCTGTTGCATGTGTTTGTGTTATGCACAACTGCCAGGCAGCTTCCAGCTAGCTATGATTAATGTTCTGCATAATGAGAAAACCAACACAAGACATATGATTCATATGAGTTTTGGGCTCTGGGGGGTGAATTGCATAAACTCTTGTGAGTTTAATACGTGAAGTGAATGCTGAGAAAGTCGCGTCGCTTCTCCAATGCAACTAACTAATTATTCAGTTATTTATAAGTCAAATGGTGTCTAGGAAATAAGACACATCAAGAATGAAAACTATCGCTAATTGACACAATCCACACTACCAAATTCCTCCAAACGCTCTGAACACTCTGAGTTATTGATATACGTTCTTCAATAAATATTTAATCTATTCGTTTATTACATTGGGGTAATCACAATTATTGCAGCATGATCCCGAACAATGTACACCCGGCGGAGAAGATGGAAATTACATTATGTTTGCCCGAGCCACCTCCGGCGACAAGCGAAATAATAACAAATTCTCGCCTTGCTCACTGAAGGCAATCGAGCCGGTGCTTAATGCGAAAGCCCGTAGCGCCAAGGGCTGTTTTACCGGTAATTACCAAATCAGTTCGCTTCACAATTAAACTTCTTACCTTTACTCAATAACAAATAAAAAAAAATTGTTGCACAGAACCCCAGCAGGCGATATGCGGCAATGGCGTCGTCGAGCCGGGCGAACAGTGCGACTGCGGCTGGGAGGAGGACTGCCAGGACAGCTGTTGCTATCCGATGTCACGACACGCACGCATCGACGAGAAGCCCTGCACGTTGACGCCACGTGCCAGCTGCAGCCCATCGCAAGGGCCCTGCTGCACTGCCGACTGTGCATTGAAGTTTGGCAACAAGTGTCGTGACGACAACGGTTGTCGCGATCCTAGCTTCTGCGACGGTCGAATGCCGCAGTGTCCGCCGTCCATAAACAAGCCCAACAAGACGATATGCAACAAAGAATTCGTCTGCTACATGGGCGATTGCACTGGCTCCATTTGCCTGGCGTACGGCCTGGAGTCGTGCCAATGCATACCCGGCCCCAATGATCCAAAAACAAAATCCTGCGAGCTGTGCTGCAAAGAACCTGGCGAAGGACATACGTGTAAGAGCTCGTTCGAGTGGAATGAGTCGCCGTACGATGTGCCTGACATGTTTGCAAAGCCGGGAACGCCTTGTAATGACTACAATGGGTAAGGATCAAACAATAATTGGTTATCTTGTACAGATTCTGCGACGATGTTTGTGTCACTGTTATTGCAACAGAACATAATTTGCTACAACAATTAAGAGTGGCCGCAATTGTACTGAAACTTTGGTCGGTTGTTGCAGTCGTTTGTTTAAAATGTTGATATTTAGAGTGTCACAGCTTCAACATGCAACACTGAATTAATGTTTGGCTTATCTGGATTTTCAGCTATTGTGATGTCTTTCAAAAATGTCGTGAGGTTGATCCTTCCGGTCCGTTGGCAACGCTGCGGAAACTGCTGCTGTCTGAGGAAAGCATAGCGTCGTTTCGCAAATGGATGCAGTCGAATTGGTACACAGTCACCCTGATTGTCGTCGGAGTGCTTCTGCTGCTGGTAAGTTCATTTGATATGTGTTTTGTCGATCTCAATTTGGGACATGTGACCCGTTTTATGTCTGTGACCATCGAATATTTATTAGAATGTTAGATATTATCTGCACGATGTGAAAATAAAAAAACAGCCATCAACTGAGCCGGCACAAATTTGTGAGTCCATGGATTTAAATATTTATCCACAGTAGGCTATGTGTATTTGTGGATGTACAGGATGGACCGATTTGCAAACGTATCCTTCAGTTGGAAAAGAACACTTTTAAAATACGTTTTATTAAATATTAACGAAAAGAGTCTTTTCAATATTTTGAGCTTTTAATGTAATGTAAATTCCTCTATCAGAATATTTACTTGTTCCTTTTGTGCGAAATTACGCCACCCTGTACACCAAACGAACTCTGTTCGTCTTAAGACGTAGCACACACTTGAAGGAGTACAAGTATTTATCAATGCGCAAGAATCATTGACAGCTGAATCATTCGTATGCATCGCACGTAGCATGTTTTTGATGTTCGGAGGCAGCTAGTTTGCGTACACATAAACAAGTTAACAAGATATCGCCCGAAAAGGCAGCTCCGTCCTTGCTGTACCCTTAATGCAAAATATCATTTCAACATAGAATCACATCAGTTTGTGAACTTTGAGACGAATTACATCAAATTTATTTAGTGTCAAAGAAGCATATGCAAAGGAGTCATGTAGTTAATTAAAATGTTTTACATTAGACCCGAATTATTGCAATAAAGTTTTCTTGCTGAAACTTTAAAGCTCACTAGACTATACCATATTCATCAGAACGACTCTTGAAGTATCAGTTTTTTGAAAGTTGCTCATAAGTCATAATGTTTATGTCTGATGGTTGCATCATTTCTCCAAGTCAACAGTTTTCCTTTTTTTTCTGAAAATGCTGTCACTTTAAAGCCAGACGAAATTTATCTTGTTTAGTTTATCTTGACACTGTTCAGTGTTCGGTCGTTATCTTTAACGTCTAGACACTCTGTATTTCGTGCATATATTAAATTTCTTAAATTTTCTACTGGATTAAGCATTCCTACAAAAGAAAGAAAAATTCAAACATTTAAAAACGATATACTAGTAATTGTATTTAATATGTAAATTGACATAACCATATCTAGCCAAATAAAACGTTATTTATCGTTTTGGTTGACACCATACATCATGCATTTATCCAGCAAAAACAACAAAACTCACATGCGACTGAACTCATAAATTTATGTAAAAATCAATTCTATAAGCAATCAATGTTTTTAATTATCGATAAAACTCACCTTCAAATGATTAATGACAACTGATGGTTAAAATGATACAATCAAATGCAATTATTTTGTACTGTAATTTAACATAAAAGCTCAGTGACAACCATCAATTAAAATTATTAATTAATCACACAAGCGCTGCTGTTATTTACGTCGAGACATCTTCCCAATCTGCTACATGATAAATACTTGCAACTCGCGGGCCATTGATATTGTGTCAATTTTCACACGTAACAGTATGTTGTTGAGCAGCAAATGCATCCCATTAGATGCGAAGCAAAGTTCTATGAAAGCCCCTAAAACAAACTTTATCTGCATGAAAAGCTCTCCGCTGGTACTCGAACATACGTGCATTTTTGCTTGGAAGTTGGGCAAAGGATGCGCGTCGTTCGCTTAGCAGTGCTTTGCTCTCTTCAGATCCTGTGCTGTTGTTGTCATTTTGCAGCACATATTCGAGTTTTGTGGGAGCGGTGCAGAACAAGTCAGCTTCATATCATGAAAGATTTAGTAGCCAAATAGACGAAAAAGTTTTATAACTTTTTCTGAAATTCAGTTGATGAACTTTTTCTTGCCAGCCAAAGTGGGCATGAGACTGAGCCATCGCTAACTATGCACAACGGGAATGGTGTTCACTCCTCTGGTAGTGCTTATGCATTACTGATTACAAAATATTTACTCCGGCGCGATACTTTTTTCGTGCACCGAGTCAATCCGCATGTTCTGCTTCATGTTTCGCAAATAAAGTTTTACGCTAATATTCCTCCCGTTTTTTATTTTTTTTTATTTTGTTGTTGTTCCATGTTGGTGTAGCGATCGCGGTGAGTTGGTCGTTGCCAGCCATAAACTTGAAATTGTTGCGTTTAAATAATTTAAGAACTTAAGTGGAGATAAAGTTATATCGAAGTTAGTCCCGACAGTTTCATCCGCATGGATATTCGCCGCTTTCCAGCCAATTTCCATTTGGCGAAATAGGGAACATCTTCTGTCTAAGTACGCGATAATACAATTACCGTCCATCAAAGCATTCGCGCGCCTTTAAAACGAATCATATCTGGAAGGCAATCAATTTCTGTGCGAGAGCCTATTATGGCGACAAATGACAATTAATGTGATAAATCTACTTAATCAGTGTGGCTGTTTAATTGATGCCCTGCAGCATCTTTCGATGAATTTATCGTTCTGTCCGGGATACGCACAGCCTCAACGCAATTACCCAAAATAAAATCTCATTAAATCTTAGTGGACTGCGCCATATCCAATTATTGTTATATAACTGCTATGCCAGGCCTACACGACTTTGCACATACTCGTATATTCCCAAGTGAGATTTAATACCTTGCATTGCCATGAATTGAAGATGAATCATATCCACGTGTGCTGCTATGCGAGTACATGTGCGATAATATAGAAATGCATAGCAGCATTCGCGCGCAGTGACAATAAAAGACGTTCTCCAGAGCTCACGAATACTTTATGGCATTTTAATGAGAATATTCGTATTCAGCACAAACATTTTAAGCATGTGAAGAAACGCCTTCAGCATACAGTGCGGTTCCACGCATCCGGCGTCACATTATAACACGCCTTCGATTCTCAATCAGCACCACAATCCGCCAGCGCAGCGCCCCATCAGTCGTTCAGCGTTCGGCGTGGCGCGGCGTGGCGGCTGTGAGGCAATGCGGGAGAACTAAATCTCGGTGCCGGGAATTAAGTTGTTTGATGATGCTCTTTGTTAGAGCACCATTTTCGGTTTGCATTAATGACACCCTTGTGTAATGTTTATATTCCTGTGTCGTCTTTATGCTAAGCTGCGAGTATATGCTCCACATTTTCTACCCCCCCAGTTTAAGTACATCAACATAATGCTAGAGATTTAAGGATTAATTCACTAAAAGATCCGTGTTACTTCTTAGAATTATACTTTTGTTTCTTACATCTTTTTTCATGATTCATGTCTTTTTCGTAGGACCAAGTCGGTAGTTTTTGTTCACTTTTGTCCAAGGCAAAGCTTTTAAGTACTTCTTATTGAAATGGGTGGGGAGAAATTATGTTTTTAATCTACACGGATAATAAATGCATTCAATCCTTGTTTTGAGATTGTTCTTCTGTGCAAATATCATATTTAAAACGTATTATTATTGTGCGAATTCACAAAAGTCTTTTAAACTATTTGAATATTTAATAATTCTTTAGTCCTTTAAGAATATGTTTTAAACATTGCAATATTAACTTTTGGATCTTTTAATACAGTTACTAGCTTTGTATTGAAATTGTTGCCAGTTGTTGCTAGTAAAGTTATGGCCAAATTAATCGATGTTATGTATGTTTGTCACGGAAACAAGGACTTATCATCTTGATGCAGAGGCTTTCATCGTCCCATGTAATTGGGCATGTCCCTCCTGACGCTGCGCTGCGCAGATACTTCGTTTCGATATTGCATTTTTTGGTAGTTGCTGTGAAAGTCTATTATGCCGACGGGCCTCACATCGCAGTTACATTGCCCATCTGATCCCTTTTTGCGTCGATTTTCACATAACCATTAACTCTTCACGCATCTAGCTTTAAGGGCTGTCGATTTATAGTTGTGAGCTTTTTTCATTGTCACATCTTCCAACATAGCGTATCTAGATTGGCTGTGGAATTTATGAAGGGTATCCCCTCCAGAGACATTTGCTATGATTTGTGATCATAAAACCGACCATTTTCGCACATACAAACACATAACAATGTGTCAACCTCCTCTTCCGTATATGCCAGCTATTACATTAATTGGAAATAGCTCCACGCATTCATACTCGTATAGTGCACACGACAATTCGTATTTAGTGGGCTCTGTGCGCCTGTAGGGTTCTGCTCCTTCCCATATTGCTGGCAGATTTTAATTGTTGTGTCTTTGTGTGCAGGTATTAAGCACGAAGCTGCTGGGAAAACGCAACCTGAAGCAAAAGTCGGTGACAATAATACACAGCGCCACAACGGAGACGGTGCGCCTGCCGGACGACAATAATGGGGTAAGTGAATTTATCGGCATCTGTCGTGTAGGTACATGATTTTTGCTTTAATGTTACTTTGTAGTCAATTAATATTATTATTTTGTTATTTGCGGCCTGCACATTTCCATAATGCAGGCGATTACATTAATTGTTGCAACAATAATAATTGTGTTTGCATTTAATTTCTGTCGCGTGCAGGTAATTGTTCACACGGCGGTTCGCACGAAGGTGCCGTTCAAGAAGAAGGTGCGCGGGGAACGTGCCAAATCCAAAACAACAACGGCCGGCAAAATTCAATCAGTTACATCGGCGGCGGCTAACAAAGTTGTCAAGCGGCAGACGAACAAAAGTGACAGTCCTAAGAAGTTGATCAAGAAGAAGAAGCGTGTCTCAGCGCCTGTTGTCGCCGAGGAACAGCAGCAACCAGCGCAATCACCGCTGCAGCCTTCCACAAGCAAGACACTCGTAACGCCGGCTGACCTCATGACTGCCGCCAAACTGAAGAAAGCTGGAAAATCATCGAAACACAAAGAGATTATTGACTATTCGCGTGGAGGCGACGGCCACACCAACACATTCGGTAAAGTGCAGAAGTGGCTGTTGGAGTCTCCAATTGTATCGCAACCGCTGTCACAGTTCGAACACTCATCCAAGGTGCAAAACATCATGAACAAGTCACAATCTACGCCGGAGCGTCTCGGCCAACGGTCGCCCAAGAAAGTCAACTCAGTGGGCAACCTGAATGAGAAAGTCAAATTGCAGGTGGTGTACAAACCGCCGTTCAAATTCAGCCTTAAACTATCAAAGAACTCGAGCGTTAAAACCAAAGTGATTGGGGCCGGCGTGGGCAAGAGCAAACGAAAACTCCGAAGCACCGACCGTAATCGCGTTGGTGCACTGCCAAGCTCCAGCAAACGCACTGCCCTACTGGTGCGTACGACGACCACAGCCGAAGATCCGCCAATACTATCGAACGATGAGCTGGCCCATCACCATCACCCAGAACCGACCTACGAGACACTGGACAACCGGAAAGCGACTGATGCGCCTGTCTACGAGAATGTCAAGCTGGCTGAAGCTGCCAGAAAAACACAAGCTTTCGACAATAATACGTTCCGCATTGCGAAGGCCGCCAGTTCCGGTGCCGACAAACTGCTGGGCAGCAAGTATCCAGTCGTTGGCGCGTCCGGTGAACAACAGTTTCTGGCGGCCACTAAAGACCACACCAACAGTAGGTTAAGTAGCAATTTAAGTAAGCAATTCGGTGGTAGTTCGCAAAATTTGAAACGTGCCAGTACAACGAATTTATCCAAAAATCGATCAAGCTTCGACACGAAGCGTAGTCATGACCTAAGTCGCAGCAGCACCACTAACCTGACCAAGGAGCATCGTCACGGCGGCTCCAGTCAAAATCTAAGACGTGGCAGTTCGCATTCAAATTTGACGCACGACGAACTGGTGACGGGCGGCCGTAAGAACAGCACGAGCAGCCGAAAAGTAAAGAATGCCGGCGAAATGATGTCGCGCGTGCCCAGCAACTCAAGCCTCTCCAAGCCGTCAACGACGTCTTTGCGCCGCGGCAGCATCAACAATATACCGCGAGCGAGCTTAACGTCAAAGCCGCCGCCGCCAATCAATTTCAATCGGCAGACATCGCTGCAGGGAAAACAACGTGCCGGCCCAGCCTCATCCGCCGGGAACGGTGGTGGTGCTCAGCGGCCACACACTGCCAGCTGTGCGGCTGACGAGGCGTTGCAGCGATTCGAATGGCCGAACACATTGGTGGCTGACCGACGGTGTAATGATGATCCACTGCCATCGGATTTGGAAGTGATGTGCTCGGACGTGGAGAATTTAGTCAACGATAGGTAGAGTAACACCTTAGTCTGTAAGTTTAGATACGTAAACAAAGAGATAACTCAATTTAGATAAGCCGCGTCAATTAGATTGTGTTTAGTTAAAGAATTTTATTGTGGTGGCGTGTTCCGATTGTTTGCATCCGCAGCGCTTGTCGTCCAAGTAAATCAAATGCCATTCTCTAATTGTCTCGTCAAAAACTCAAACACTCGACTGTTTGGAAGCACTATTTGGATGCTGCGGCGCTTCACACTCATCCAGCCTGTCTATCGTTTGCACGCCCTCACCCCAGCTCTTTGCATTCATGCACAATGCACGATGCACATTGCACATTGCACACGAGCGAAACTGTTGTTTTTCAACTACTGCGACACAACAATCATGAATCAAAATTGCCGCACCGCCGGAATACATTTGAATTTATTCCGCCGAAAATGTTCATCAACTCCCCACAGACGGCCGTCGGCCATCCCGCCGCAATGGGTCTTTATTGAAAAGCATATAGAGTGGGCACACACGACGGAAATGAACAAATTTATTTGATTTAAATACACTTCAGCTGCCGAAATGGCAACACAACAAACAATTTTCATCCCACACAGCCGTTTCAATCTTCTGTTTTGTTTTTTGTGTTTTTTTTTCGTCTGCCACACATCCATAAAATCCCACCCTCGAAACCAGCAGCATGTTGAGAGTGTGCGTATGAGCTTATCGTCATCATATCAACTCGAATACTCGTATATCAGAATCGTAGAAAATATTTTTAAATTTGCGAAATTATTAAAGCCACTTCAACAGGCAGAGGTAAAAGGGATGCAATGCACTTTATTTATTTTCTTTAACGGAATATTTGATACGAAGCATCCACATTGGCCACCAACCAGGGGCTCTTATAAATCGAGGCGCATAATTCCCATTATAACGCACTCGTATAATCATTTTGGAGGGAAAATGCACTTTAATTGTAGCCGTGGCAATAAAGATCCTTATTAATTTAATTGCTCTTCACTCGTTTGTTTAGCTCCTTTTTTTTTTGTTTTGCCGAATTCGTTCGCCGGGCCAATTGCATAATGGTTGCACATTGCATTATTGAATTAGCGGCAATTGTGCGGTATGAAATTTTGTTGAAGCTAATTGCATTCGCTATAGTTTAATTGAATTGAGTGCATGTCGCTGCTTTATTTATTGTCGTTGAAATCTTTATTGTGTGACAACGGCCGGATTGGTTGTGATTTTTTGGTCAATACAGTGAAACTGCAACACAGAACTAAAGTTTCAAATTATTTTGTTTTGCACTTTTTTACTTCAATAAAAATCGTTCGTTGAGTGGATTTTCATTTATTGGAAAAGCTACCAATTTTATTCAATAATTTTATTTAAAGTTTTTCCTATTAACTTGTTATACATGTTTGTTTAATTACTTTCAACGGCTAATTAACTATTTTTAATGTGCGTTTTTACTCAGTAATTCAAATAAAATGCAATTGCAAGGACAATAGTGATATAAAATCCCGCTTCATATCACTGTAAGGATGCATTTCTCCCTTAACTGATTATGATTATTGAAAAGAAGATTTTTAATTCAACCGAACTGAAATGTATTTTCTGAATTAACATTAAATTAGCTACTTGTAAAAATGATAAAACAAGCAAACAAATGAAGTAGCGAACCGCTAAGCAACAATTACGAAGTAAGTTGACACAACCACTGTAAATACGAAACAACTATATAATAATGAACTAAATATTATATAAAATCAAATGTTTAAATAAGTGACGCTTTGACTGTGTAATTTCTAAGTAATTGTAACAACTATAAAGTAAATAAAATTTATATTTTGTAGCAAAACATGCACCAGTTTAAAACCTCTAAGTTCCCAGCAAAACAAATGTTATACAAACAGGCGTGACATCAATTGATCCATTTTGAGGAATCCATTCCGTGCAATTATTTTAAATAATAGCAACCGAGTACGATAAAATTGTATCCTAAGCATGAGAAATTGTAACTAAAATGAACAGCAAGCACATGCCAATACAAAACGGTGGGAGGACTTTTAAAGTAACACATATATTTTTCTACAAAACTCATAATCTATGCTGTAAAATATGATAAACAGAATTTTAGTTCGTCACCCTATGAACTTTGTGTTTTAGTCAAAAAAAAAAAAAAAATTAAAATGCTTCCAAAAAATCTTTCTTAAAAGAAATGATATTATTATCTTAAAAATAGGTAAAATACTTATAATTAACCTATAATAATTGTTAAACTATTGCAAAGTGATGGTGTTATCTGCTCTTATTTTAATACATTCCATATACTCGAAAAAGTTATTTTCAACAAACACAATGAAATAGCTTTAGATAACGATAATTTGCATCTACATTCCTGATATTGGCCGATAGATCTTAACTGTCGTCAATCACTCTCTAAAAACACTTTATTTAGTAATTTTAATAACGAAAAACAAGAAGAAGATAACCTGCCGAGCCAAAATACGAGGAATAATCGATTGTCTCATCAAGTGAAAAATGAATAAATACTGAACTACTTACTAAAAAAAAAAAAAAATTATTAGCCATTAAGATAAACTGTAATTATATTTAAATAAAAACAACGTAAAAATACTGATATTATATTTAAAGTTACAAAGTAAATATTAATATGAAAAAAAAACAACCAATCGAGTTCGCCTTGCCTATTACTGTTGTAAATTAAATAAACATTCTGCAGATACAAGATAAGTCTATAATTTTGTATAAACAAGATTATTGCGATTTTTTTTTATTAATTTAGATATTTTAATGTTGTTTCTGATTTGATTTATCAGTACACGATATCGATGAGTATTTGTGTATGTAGATGAAATAAATTTATTGAATGTCAAATATATTGTAAAAAAAAAACAACTAATTATAAAGAGAACAACAAAGTCAAAAAAATAACTTATACTTTTGTATTACTAATAAATGGAATTAATACAAAAAAATTGAAAACAGAAAATTATTTAAGAACAAACAAAAACGTTTTTGATCAGATATTTGTGAAAATTCTAATTTTCTTGCAGTTTGGATAAATCGCATCGTTTGCCGTAACAATGAAAAAAAATTCTGCCAGGTAATTCTTTTTACAAAACAATATTTCCCAGAATTTGTCTCTACAGTTATATTTTACTGATAAGTTTTAAATCAATAAGTCCTTGAAGCAAAAATGCGCAGTCATTAGCTTATTGGTTAATCTTATCCTGTTAATATGCATAAACATTAAAGAGGCTTGCATTCGAATCCGGCTGAAAGTTCTTTGTTCTTTGACTTAGATTTGTATATGGAAAATAAAGGTAAATTAGTAATTATAATACAAGTATATTCAAAGTATCCAATTAAATGCCAAGCGAAAGGTAGATAATTATTTTCAAAATTTCGCAACAACCAAACAAACATAAGACTTGTGACCTAATTGGATAATCGGTTACCTCTCTTTCCTTTCTACACTTGTTTCCTCCCAGAATTAATGCAGCCTGGTTTGAATCCGCTAGCGGTTCTTTTATGATTTTTATTTTTGTGGACATATTTTCAAAGGCTAACATTTTGAAAAAGCACACCTTATTATCATTCAAAACATGAAAATTAAATTGATTTTTCTTCGCCTAGGAAACCTTTAAAAAACATAGCAGGTCACTTAAAATAATCTTCCTACTTGGATAGTTTAAGAAATTTGAATTTTCAATCATTAGGAAAATGTAATTTTCACTATTTTGCCG
>JANSTS010002300.1:11288-23412 GCA_026546915.1 Sylvicola fuscatus
GTGAACTGAAAAGGTGTATACATTTTCAATATTTTCTTTCGTTCTTTCTCTGGCCGACTTAGCAATGATGTCTATTTGTATTGACACATGTTCTGAAACAGGTGACAGAAGGTTGAACTTCGTCGCATTCACATTTCACGCATAGAGCACACATTCATGTGGGGCTTAGTTACACCCTTGTGCTTATGTCTTATTTTGTACATACCTATTAAGATAATACCCTCATTTGCAGAGGTACAGCCAGTAATGCTGAGATTAAGCCATCAACCCCCTTCTTCCTAAAACGAGCTGCCAAAGCAATTTTATGTTGGATGTAAGCGATTTGAGGAAAAACAACAACACAAGTTTTCAAAATATTTAGGGTAAATGATTATTTAGGATCAACTGGGAAAATGCCAATAGGAAAATTTGGGTGAAGGTACATTTGGGAACACTTTAAGGCTTTGCTGAAAAATAATTTACCACTGAAGTGGGTGAATATCTTTAAAGCTTTGCTTAAAATTGAAATGTTATTGTAGTTTTATGGAATGGATTATGCATAAGAATTAGAAGTGTTTAAATATCTTTAAATGGTGATAAATCCTAACATAGCAAAAGAAAAAAAATGAAAAAAAAAAGAAATCACAAGTTTACGATAAGCTTAAAGTTTATTCTGATTTCTTGTTGGCTCCTTCCCATTAATCAATCTAAAACATCAAATCCGAAACAGAATCGAAACTTGCGCTTTTACTAACATGTTGTAAAGCTTTTTGAAATTTAGGTTCACAAAAACGGTAACGAAACATAAAGTTAAGTGCATAACATTTTCCCGTCAATAAAACCAAATCAAAACTTTACCAGTAATTCGGAAAGTCAGTCTTTTTTATCTATACCAGTTTGAAATTTGGAAATGTTATTAAGAAGTTATCATATTACTAAAGTGCAGTAAAATGCATTTTAAACTGAAGAACGAAAAGTTTTCTCAGAATGTACTAAAGAAATGCAAAAACGAATTACACTCTTGTGAAATGTCAACCATGAATAAAACATGACAAATTACAATGTAAGAGTAAACTAGTCTACGGATAAAACTATTTCCAAAACATTTTTCAAACGAAAATGTGAAATAAATTAATTTCTCTTCTTATTCGTAAATTTCGTTGTATGTTCTGAAACGAAAATGTAAAGGAAATGCATTCTTAATCATTTATTTGTACTGCAAGTTATGTTAATGATGTACAGAGACTTCAAACTTCAAATTAAATCTTATTTACGAAAATATGCGCGAACGTTCTAATTACTGGTTATACTAATATTATGAAAATAGTGCAAAAAGTTTTCGGATCGCTGGGAAAAGTCGTCGTTACACTTAATTTGCAATTGTTTGTGTTTGTGCAGTTTGTGCAGCGTCAAAACTTTCAAAAAGGCGACAAAACTCTGAATAGGCGCCTTTGATGGACTGTACATTTAATGTATATAATTAATAATTGAAAAAGCTTGAAGAAAATCACACTTAATGAATGAAGGTAGTAAAACAAAAAGAGGCATAACTCGCAGTGCTCATTTCGGTGGAGTAAGACGGAGAAAGACATCCAGACAATTTGTAAGGAAATGGGTCACAATTTGCTTAATGGTAATTATATTTTGTTGTATAGTTTTTTTATTCATTCAATAGCTGTTTAGTGATTATAAATTGTACGACATTTAAAATTCGTTTGATGATATGAAAGAATTTTTCGCAAATCAAGTCTGTTAAAAATTCAGCTTTTATTTAGAAAAATCGTCGCTTTTGTGAAAAAAAACTCGTTCAATTGTAAATGGTAGAAAACAAACCCCATTTTAAACGTCCAATTCTTCAGCCTTGAGTGGCACTCAACCTGTCCCACATTACAATTGACATGTGATTTCGATTGTATTCCGCAACAATCGAAATGGTAAAAATCAAGCTTAACAATTCGTTCACGTGTGCATAAACAATGCAATTCTACCCTTGATGAAGTTGCCAGATGTTTCGTTAATTAAAATTAAAACGCTATAAAGCTCATTGAAAAGCACAAAATGAACGTCTGCATAAACACCACTGACTAAACCAAAGTATGTAAATAATGATAGGAAATTTTGACCCAGTTTCACTAGTCGATTGCGCTTAAAATTTAATTTAATTACAACAGTTTGTACTTTATTCAGCATATATTCATTGCAATTTAAGTGCAGGCATAGAGAGATTGCACTATACTTACGAACATGCAGCTTCATCACACGTTCACAGTAAAATGTACGTTCTCTGGCCAATAATTCACAACATCCCTTAGTGGAAGTGAATTTATAAAAGCGAGCACAGAAACGTTTCGACAAATAACCGGAAATGAATCCAATTTCCCGTCCTCCTCCCGCTTACTTAAATCCTGACGTAAAACTTTTTTGTTAACCCCACAATCGAACAGGTACACCATACGTCAGCAATCATTAGACGATGGAATGGTTTCAGAATTGGGTATTTCACACACCTACCGCCAAGATACGGGAGTGTATATTTGCCATGCAGGTAACGCCTTCGGCCAGGATGAAATGACAGTGCATCTGATTATTCAAGAGGTGCCCGAACAGCCGAAAAGTTTGCGCATCAATTCGCAGCAATCGCGTAGCTTACAGCTGACCTGGAGTCAACCATTTGCTGGCAACAGCCCCATCGAAGAGTACAACATTCAGTACAAACTGATCACAGATTTGTGGCAAGCGGCAGAGCGGTTGTCAGTGACTGGATCTCAAACGGTGGTCAACATAAAGAACTTGCGACCAGCCAAGGCTTATCACATTAGAATGGCGGCTGAAAATAAGCTCGGCTCTTCGGAGTTCTCGGAAGTTGTGCAGGTGACAACGTTGGAAGAGGTGCCGTCTGGCCCGCCGATAAACATTCGCGCCGAGGCGCGCAGCTCCACCGAAGTTTTTGTCAATTGGGAGGCGCCTGACCGAGATCATTGGAACGGCAATCTATTGGGATATTATGTCGGCTATCAAATTGCTATGTCACCGGAAGACAAAGAAGTTAATCCGACCCAGGGTTTCAATTTCAAAACTGTCGAAGTAATTGTGTGTTGTTTTTACAATTGGGGTGGTGCAATTCTCTTACATGATCTCTCGAATTTCAGGCACGATCCCAATTCGGTGGTGAAACTGTGTTGCAGAATCTGCAGAAATTCACTCAATATAGTGTTGTGGCTCAGGCGTATACTAGCCAAGGAAGTGGCCCTCCTAGCAAGGAGATTCTAGTGAGTACAATGGAGGATGTTCCATCAAGTCCACCGGATAGTCCACAGTGTGATGTGCTGAGTTCAACGTCGATTTATATTACGTGGTCTCCGCCCCCAATTGAGGGCCAGAACGGCAAGATTAGAGGATACAAAGTTTCCTATTTGTCGGCGGATGATCTTTATGGTAATTTCAAAATAATGTCTTAAAAATATTGTTCTATAGCTGGGCAATTTTTAGAAAAAGATCCACAAGTTGTAAAGTCAACGAACCAGTACCTGACTGTAGAAAATCTCAAGAAATACACAAATTATACTGTTTGGGTTTTGGCATTCACAAAGATTGGAGATGGTGCCAAAACGAAGCCATTATTCTGTAGAACACATGAGGATGTGCCATCATCACCGCAAGACATTAAAGCAATTCCGGCCTCCAACACAAAAATTATTGTTTCCTGGTTACCTCCCCATTATCCGAATGGAGATATTGTAAGTTTTATAAGGTTGTTTCCATGGAGAGCTTTTTAAATTGTAATTTTCCTCTCCAGATTGGATACACATTTTATATGTCAGTGCTGGAGGGTGGCCGCGAAGAAGGCACTCACAAACGAATACTTGGCCCGCAGGTGGAAATTCACGAAACACAACGACTTCAAGATGGGGCAACATATCAGTTTTGGTTAACAGCATCCACCAAAATAGGGGAGGGTGAGCGAACCAAAGTTGTCACCGTTCCACCAAATAACAAAGGTATGATTGATTTACTAAACTACAAAAAATCCTAAACTATAATCCCCGATATTTTAGTTCCTGCCAGAATAGTGTCATTTAGTCGCGAAATAAAATCTCCATGGAAAGAGAACCTGGTGCTGCCATGCCGAAAAGTGGGCGCACCAGCTCCTGTCACGATTTGGAGGCAAGACGGTCAACCCATGGAAACCAATCAGCGCAAAACAATTTCCAAAAATGGAACGCTCTTCATCCGAGATTGCCAACACACCGACAGCGGAAATTACACGTGCAGCGTCGAGAATACGTGGGGTCGCGATGAAATCATTTACTTCTTAACCATTCGGGTGCCACCAGAAGCACCCAACCTCACAGTAATCAATGCGTTCACAGACAGTTTGCAGCTGGAGTGGGGCGACAACAAGAGTGGCGGCAGCCCCATCTTGGGCTATGTCATAAACTACAAGCGTGACAACGGTGACTGGGAGGAACTGCAAATCGATTCGAAGACCAACGCCCACATGTTGAGCAATCTGTGGTGTGGCACACGTTACCAGCTGTACATAACGGCGTACAACAAAATTGGAACCGGCCTTCCCTGCGACATTGTCAACTCGCACACCAATGGAAACGCTCCGTTACAGCCCAAGCACTCGCAGATGATCACCAACAACTCGACCAGCGTCACATGTTGGCTGGACTCTTGGGGCGACGGTGGTTGTGGCATCCTCTATTTTATGATTGAGTGTCGACCATACGGACGATCGCAATGGAACATGGTGGCTAGCCACATTGCGCCAACCGAACGCATTTACACGGTCACTGATTTGCAGCCGGGCACAAAGTATCAAGTAAGTGTTTTTGGGCATTTATCATATTTTTAAAGCGCTCAAACTCCATTTGGATGGATGCCAGGATGCCGAATGGATTTTAAATAAACTCGTCTCTGGCGAGATGCGTTGGTTCCGTTCGTTTGCAGCGTGAAATGTTGATTTATGATACAGAAATTGTGTGTCAGAGTCCCATGTGAGCAATGGTTTAATGCATATTTTTTTATGTTTCATTTTGCTTGTGCTTTGCCGTCGTGTCGCCTCTTCACTGCCCGCATTTGCAGCTTAAAGTGACGGCATATAATAATGCCGGATCAACAACAGCCCTCTACAATTTCACAACGCTCAGTCCTCAGGGAGGTAAGTCACAACATTCAGAGTGTGTCTAGATATTGTGTGAATATTTCTGTACATAAATGCTTGGGAAACGGAAGAATAGCTCGCTTGCTGCTGGTAATACATAAACATGTATTCACCGCAAGGAGCATGGAGCAAAGATGTTGTTGCTTTGTTGCGGATTAGTCTCATAATATGACGCATTTCTCTTGTATCTTGCAGTGATTTACAGTCCTGATCATTCGAATCCGGTCTCCCATATGGGTGACAGTCCTTTTTATGCTAATTTTAAGGTAAAACATATGCTACTGAGTGTTTTTGACTTGTTTATAACAACATTTACTTTGTTTATTTAGGTTCTTCTACCAATTTTGTTATCAATTCTTATACTATCTGGCCTTATTGCTGCATTTTTACTTATAAGAAAAAGAAGTAAGTTTTCACCGCTATTCAATATCAAATCTGTATTATTTTGTGTGTCTCTTCGACAAATACCGAACGAAAATGCAATATTAAAAAAGCAAATTCTTCTCACAAACTGACGCCCAAACAGAGCTAGAGCAACAAAATCGAGTTCCATCGTCGTCAATGTCCGAGTCACCATCACTGGCGAATCTGCAGAACAAACAAAATCGTGACCAACAATATTTGGCTGTGCGTTGTCAAAGTAATCGAAATAGCAACTCAAACGAATCAGGAAGCTACAAGGCCGAAGGCAACGGTAAAACACCAATTGCACTTTGACGATGCAACTTATCTGCATTTTTAAGTAATCAAACTCGTTGTCCACAGAATACATCGAAGATATATGCCCGTATGCCACATTCCAGTTGAACAAGCAAACGTACAGCGAAAGCTCGTACAGTGGGAACGTGTACAGCGGCCCATATCACTCGGTGCGTGGCTCTTTTGTCTATCATGACGTTAAGCCGGACAGTTATCATGTACACACACTTGCCATTCCACATATGAAGTCACATGTAATAAGTTAAATCGGTTTTTCATTGCAGAGTAAAGAGCCGGAATACACCAAGGTGAGACGAAAAGGTGGCCGCCTGCGTGATCCACATTCGGAGAGTCAAGGTAATTTGGCCATTGTCTACACAAACATTCATTTCACTATCGGCCGTTGCCAAATTCCAAGGGCTGGAAGTAAAGCAGTCAGACGCACATGATCCCCAACAGCACTTTGCTGGGCTCAGAGCCCAATGTTCAATTATTGATGAATCAATCCCAAGCAATTACTTTATTTTACATAATTTAGTAGGAGCCAGTCTAATTTGCCGACTTTGGCCCGCCTGCTTCACTCAAAAAACAAATCCTGCTTGACCTACTTTCGTGCTACCCCACCGCCACCCACTTTTCTCCCCCACTCGAAATATTGTGTGCATCAATCTCTCATCTCAATACAATCATCAAATATCGTAATATTAAAAATTTCTAGAATCGGACAATCCAGGTTCAACAGATTCTGAAGTGCGGAAAATCCTAACACTTCACATACCAATTACAGAATACGATACGCTCGGTTCTGAGTCGGACAACGAAATGGCATCACGTGCAGCCGCCAATCAGGCGGGCAAGTATCGTCCCCAAAGAGGTCAACCATCAAATTTAAACAAATTTTCATAAAACATCTGCTAAATGTACACAATTATTCTTTTGGTTTACCTCTGTTCGACTGGCCATTTGCACTCGTCCCGAATACAGATACTCAAGATGAGACGTCGTCATCGTCGGAGAACTCACCATCCAGCGGTTCGCGAAAGCATAAGCCGGCCTATCCGACGCGAAAGGCTGGCAAATCAGCCCACAGTGTCGCCAAGCGACACGTTCGCAGCTCCAGTGGATACTCCAGTCATAACGAAGAAACTACGTTTAGGTAATGATTATAGCTGAAATGCGTATGGGAAGCTCGTGGAGTTCGGTTGGTGCTTTTACTGTTGATGGCTCGCCGAATTCCACGCTTCTGCAATGAATGTACCGTGTGACACAAATCGTAGTAAAAGTTGTTTAATTAGCAAAAATATATTACCGATAATTGATTGCAGCATATCGAACTTCCCAAACTACAGCGACCATCACATCAACCCACCGGCTCGTTTTTCTGATTCGTCGACGGCCGAGAAGAAGACAATGTCGTCGGTGGCGACGGTCAACTCGCCGCGAATACGTGCCAATCCCAAACTTCATCGCGAGGCTTTCCAAATTAATGTCTAAGTGAAACGTGACGAAATTTATCCGACGACTAAGGGAGCTTTCATCCAACCTTTATCGGTTTTGTGTCCCTCACAAATATTTATATTGCAAATAATGAATGTGAAACGCAAATCCTAACTACACAAGACACTCTGCCAGACTGGAGCGACCACATAAAAGCAACCAGCTTTTTGGGTATGTCGTAAAGTATTCTCGTTGTGTTGAAGATGGGAGAACGGCATACCATAAATATTAAATTGAAAACTCTTTGAATTGAATTGTTCAAATATTATATATAATTGTTGATTTTTGAGATGAATTTTTTACTGAAAAACTGCAGTTTTTGAAGAACGTAAATTTAGTTTCGCTCAGTTTATAATTTACACTTTTATAATAACAATGGAAAAACATTTTTTTTAAACTTATTACATACAAGACTAATAGTAATTCAATGATTTTTTTACTAGTATAATTTAAATGTTAATTTTTTTAACATTATTTGGTCTACTTAGACTAAACTTTTCACGTAAAAAACATCAATGAAATTTTCACCAACGAATGTCCCATAACTTCAATCCATGTAAATATGTGTTAACTCAATCCTTTTTACCAAAAAAAATAATAATTCTGATAAGAAGGTGTCTTTTGGAATTGTTAAGCTCTAATTTTGTTTTAAGTACATCGAAATGAAGCCCTCGGCAATGAAATACCAAAAGATAATCGTTTATTCTGGAACAAACAATTTAGCATTATATTTTCTAAGTTTATATTTATACATAAAACGAAATGCTTTAACTAATAACAACCGACTACATTAAACATAATTCAATATTTAAACGTAAATCCTGGCTTAATAAGTTATTCAACTAACAAAAATAGTTATCCCATTTTGTATTCAATAGCAATATCCCTATTCAACGACATTAAATAAACAACGTGTATTGTGTAATTATAAACTACAATCGTGACAATATGACAACCGACAAAGGAATATAAATTAATTAAATACAAATATTGTGAAAATGGAAAAGTAAACGGTCAAATTGTTAAATATATTTCTTGCGACTCGACTCCTGTGCGAGAAAAAACATTTGAAGTATGGATAGATAATTTAAATAACATCCGAATTAAGTAAATGGATTTTCCGGATATAATATGAAAACAAAAATTAATGAGCCACTATTTTCCCCTCTAACATCACACGTTACAAACCCAAAGCGATTATATTTTGAATACTCGACTATATTTATAAAATACATAAAGTAAATAACTAAATAAGTGTTGCCCATTTCGAATGTGGATATTCTTTCACATTTCAGTCAGTCATTAATTAAAATTTAACAAACACTTCCTATCCATTGTATACCTTTACTTTGCTAAGGGATTTGAGAAAAGTTTCTTAAAATTGATGGAATAAAGCCAAATGAATCTATTTAAGGACAAATTTAAAAAATGATATACATGAACAACCGTCTTCTTGAGTAAACAAATTAAATACAATCTGACAAATACAATTTTTTTGATTGGATGAAAATTATCGAGAAATCGTATACTCGTATGAAAATTATGAAAATTAAAATACGATAAATAAATGTTTATTATTAGATGGTGCATTATAAATGAAATGGAAAAACAAGAATAAAATTGTTAAAGAATACATTTTTTGATTTCTTTGTATCTTTATGTAAAATAGGAATTTGTTACAGCCATTTAACAGAGAAAAAGATATGCTGGTAAGATAATAATTTGAAAATTATAATATAAAATACCCGAAACAACGAAAATTGTATGGAATTATCAACATAAAGATTCAAAAACATATCATGTTGAAATCATAAGAAACCGCAAAAGCTTCTGCTTACAGAAATGGCAACAATACTGTCAATTAGGTAGGATGGTTATCAAATGATATATTAAACATTTTCTAAATGCAGACAGATTGTTCGTTTGAATTTGAAATTAGGAGACATTAAGTATGCAGGAGACACGTTGAAATCAAATAGCAAAAGTGGAATGACATGGTAAGGAACACGTTTTCTGAGAACAATGCCTTCGTGGCTACAATTTGTGGTTGAAATAAGTATAAAAGAACATTTAGGGAAATACCACGAAAAAAAAGCTTCTTAGAAAACAGACACGACATTAATTGACGTAATTATGAGATGGAAAGACGATGGAAATCCCCAAAAAGGCAAATAAATGAAATCGCCTTAAATGCGAAAATTTACGCTGTGCCATTAAACGAAATGCTTATTGATTAACAAATAAATCAAATTAAAATGGCGCGAACGGCCTGTACAAAGACGTTATGCAATATCATAAAATGCCAAAGCGAAACGTCTCAATCTCAATCTTAATTAGGATGACTTTGAATAGCGTGCACTGCTGGTGCGCTCCACCAACGCCTTCGCCTATTGCCAAATCATTCGAGTATGGTGAGTGTATACATAACATCGCCATTTGTTGAGTCACAAATAAATTGACGTGCCTCAAATACATAATTCTATGTTCGACGCGGCAGAGTAACCTCGATGGGGCTCATTTAAATGCGCCACGACGCGTCGCCTTTTCTGTTGTCATGACTTTATGAAACAAAGTTCAAACGAAATTCCTGCAATCGCGTTACACGGATCTGAAAATGATAGGGATCAAATGGTTTCCACGCATAAATCAATTAAATTTAGGTACTTTTATTTCACTTTTTATTTATAACAATCATAATATATATTTGTTTTATAATTTGTCTCACTTTTGCACACGCGTTTTTTTTTTTGTTAATAATTAAATTATTATAATTTTTTCAAAAATATCAAGTTGACCATTACGTTTTCGTTCCAATTAGCAAACTGATGCTGATTTTATAAAAAAAAATGAATTCCAATGCTTTAAATTAACTGCGTACAAAGGAAACACAAAATGTGATACCTTAAAAGAAAATCAAGTCACTTACTTGTGAGACAATATTAATTGTACAAAGATATTTTTGTCTTCAAGCAATTCAATTTGTATAAAAAGAAAATGTAACACTTATAAAAGCCAGAAATATATTACAGTAGAATAAAATGAACAACCCCAATAAAAAAAGCTAAATATAGATCAATTCATTGTCCCCCCCTCGTCTTAAGAAAAATCGATCAGTTTATAAAAAGAACAACATAGACTTTGCATGACAAAAAAACCATCCAGTCAAAGAAAAATAAAATGCAATACCAAACATTTAGCTTAGTCACTAATTAGTAAAAAATTGATTTGCAGATGGCAGACGTGTATTTACTTCTAGTTATTAACATTAAAATCTTTTAAGATGTGAAAATCACCAACAACAAGAAAACAAAAAACGTATGCAAAATATATAAAAGTGGATTTGTTTGTGTTAACTGAATAATAAATGACAATCGATAAAATTTGGTTTTAGAACATAATGGGATGATCTTTGCACTGATCAACAACATATTGTGTGAACCGCTTAAGGAACTTTGGATATTCACGTTTGTAAACTGCCCGCAATACAGTTGCTGGTGCCCATCCTCCAGGATTAACTATTTTCCAAACAGAAAACCTCGCATAAGTACAACATGAAACATGGATGGAACAAACGAATCTACTCACCCACTGAACAGTATGTTATTTTACACGTAAGATCATCACGAGTGACCTTTTGGCCGGGCCTCTTCGCCACATACGTTTGACCGACGAGACTGACAGTCAGGAACAGTCGCAGGCACTTGCCACTATTTGCGGGTGGATAATCACTATGTTCGGTGGAGTTGTTGCACACAATCCACACGTCGTGAGCGTCTTTGTCGACGTTGTCAGTTATTTTGCGCATATGAGACCAGAAAAGGGCGTCCCGTTGATTCGCCGGCCAGATTCGTTTGTGCGTCTGCAAGAAAACCATCGTGTCTGGAGAGAGGCGTTCCAGTATCTTCATATCTTCTAATGTAGCTGCAAAGGAAATTCAAACATCAATTAACTAAACTGCCGCATGATTGTGGCCAACTTGTCAACATACTTTCCCATTCGTTACGGAATTCTGGCATAAAGAAGTAGTGACACATTTCACGGGCTGTTACACCTTTAACGACATGACACGCCTTCAAGGGGTCCACCACCATGCCGTCCACCTCTTGTTCGCGCCGATACATTTTCATTTCGCCGTCTTCGGCGAACAGTTGCCAACCGTTGCCACCCTCGCCGACTCCCTGGCGGGCATAATGTAATTGCTTGGTACATGTTTGATCAATCTATGGATACAAAATTGAAAGTGAGTTTTTAGCGCATTAAATATGAACTGGGAGACTCACATTCGGCCACAGTCTGTGTACTTTAGCAGCACTTCCCGTTCCAAATTCAGAATCTTCGGTGGTCTGTTGTGGTGGCTCCTCCTCAGCCTCGCTTTTGTTGTATATGGAACTTGATGTGCTTACTTGTGACTGCATTCAAAGAATATTATATTTATAAAAGAACTTTCTATCAATCATAGTGACAACTCACTTGTTGCGCTTGTAATCTCAGTCTAACACGAAGATTGGTATCCTCTTCGGCTTTGTCCATGCCAGTCTCCACAGCATCAAAGAACTCATCTTCGGGAAGCGTCGAGTGTGGCCCCTCCTGCAATACAGAGAATCGCATCAAACACTTTCTATAGTGCAATTTAATTAAATCTAGTTTAATGATTGTTCCGGAAGATAAACATGGCAATGGCATTATAAAATATCGCATCGCTGAATTTTGTTTTTTTACACAGAATATTCAGTTTACTTTGTGCTTTGCTTTTTATTACAAACTGTTTTAGAATTATGA
>JANSTS010002311.1:9909-20217 GCA_026546915.1 Sylvicola fuscatus
GAATGTTGGTAAGACTGTTAAATGTGGCGAACTTTTCAAATTAATTTTCTTTAATTTGTCTAATTATATCAAATAAAGGTTTTTACAAGAAATTGTCATTCATTGTTTTTTTTCTAATTATTGTTACCCTTTTTATTTTCTAATTTTCTAAATTTTTATTGATTGGAAAACTGTTATGCAGGAACATACTAATTACATAAAACAATTATTATTCTAATTGTGAAACTAATTCTACTTTTCTAAGCATATTTAAGGCATCATTTTTACCATTTGATCATAAAATATGCGAATATATTTCAAAAATGTAAAATTATGAAAATCTGATTAATTTCATGATAGTTAATTCTATCTCTGAAAAAATTGTAAAATCATTAAAAACGTAAATAAAGGGAAAAATTCGTTAAACCTTTTCTGCATCCACATCCTTGAATAAATCAATTCATAATTGAGCTACTGTGAAGCTTGTTTGAAAATTATTTCCTCATTTTTTTTGACCTTGAATCCATGTGACCTTGAAAAGTTTAGGTGTTTGATTTACCAGAAGTGCTAAAATTTCACGAAAATACAAGATTGTAATAAAAAAACAATTTTATGAGATTTTAAATAATTATATTTTCTAAAAAAACTATTAATTGTAATTTTATTATTCTTTGTATCTCTGCAATTGAATGCACAATATACTTATTTATATTTTGTATTCTGATATTTTAATAGTTTTACAATTACGGTTTTCACATTTATATAGTTTCATAATAATTAATATTTAATTGTAATGTTTTTTGTTTAGATCAGCATACACTAAATACGATTTTATATGTAATATGTATGTCGAAACAGAAAGAAAAAAACAATTACACCCACTCACACTCGCGTTCGCTCGATATTCAGCATATTCATTTAATAATTATACATTCAAAGGTTATTTACGATCTAATAAAATTGTTTGCTTGTTTAACTTTATAAGAACTAATATCCCCCCATTTAAAAATAAAAATAGTGTTTTAATATTTGTTCCTTAAATACAAAGATGTCAGTGATTTAAATAGAAATACAATAAGATAGATGAATTAAACAACCCCTTAGATAAATCAATATTTTGATTGCAAAAGGAACGAGCATCTCTGCCACTGAGTTCTGTCGTTACATGCATTAAAGCCTTGATTTAAAAGGTTGTAAAATTCCTAAATGTGGTTCATGGTTTTGAAAAAAATTCGCAGAAAACGTGAATCAATACAAAAGTAAAAATAAGCAATTTGTACAAAATGAAATCATTAACGACACCTTAACGACTCTGCATCTACATAATATGCGGTTGTAATTACACGAGATTACAAACTTTGTTTAGCCAGCGCCGGAGCCTGGATCGCGGCTCGTGTGGCGCGCTTCTCCTCCTGCCACTCGGTCGATTGACTGTAGCGAGCACAATCACTTGAAATATGTGTACTAATAGGCGTTAGTTTAAACATTTTCTAGGGTTTTTTTTTGTTGTTGTTTTAAGGGTAGTTTAGCATAGCGCAGAGTAAATATAGCGCCCGAGCGAGCCCACTGCAGAGCGTCTCTAGCAGACAACGAACGAACCACTTAAGCGTTTTCACTATACAATAAGCTAGGTACTAATTACAAATAACATATTCAAAACATATTGTAAGACGAAAAATGTACAGTTTAATCGGAGTCAATATTAACACCATAGTTTGTTTGTTTATGTATAGACATTCCTCCCTTATTATTGTTACAATTAAATTTTTTTTTAGTCACTACTACATGCAGTGGGTCAGCTGAATTGATTTTCAAGTCAATTTGTGCTAATTCTAATTTGATTTTAATTTTGTTTTTTTTTGTTTTTGTTTTTTTTTTTTTTTGTATGTTTTCCCGGCATAGTTTTCTGGGTGTTTTCTTGCGTTGTATTCATCTTACAAATTATATTTAACTGTACGTTTGTTTGTTTTCATTTAATAGCTTAAAAGTTACGTTTAAATTATTATTTAAGTGTAGACATAAAATTTTATTTTATATTTAGTATAATACACATTGAAATATCTGTCTGGGCCAACTGGTACACCATCTTTGATACTTCGTTTTATATCTGTTGTTCATTGTCAGTTTTTTCGTGACAAATCTCCATTCAGGCGATATCATCTTTGCTCACCTACAAAATAAATCAATTAGTAATTAGACAGGTGTAAATAATATTGGTTTAATATAATGTTGTCAAATAAAAGTGTCAATAAAAAACGATTGTGTGTCTTGAAGATATTGGCGTAGATCAGATAGTGCCCATTAAATTATATAATTTTTGAAAATGATCTGTCAGGAGATTGGAAGCAGGATGGAGCATTCAAAATTTATTGTAACAAATTTTAACAATTCTTTTGACGATTTAAGTTAATTAACGGCCAGTTTAAATATTTTTGAATTTCGTTTTCGTTGCAGACGGTTATTTTTATGGAATTGCCAGCTAGAACGGTATCTATCCTTAACTTATCCATAAAGCACAAATTCTGATCAATGCCGCAATGCAGACAAAAAACAAACATCTTAAACAAATGTAGATTCGAACTTACATGCCGTCTGATTCAGCAAATCATTTGTGGCGCTTTATAGCGTCATTGCGGGCATTGTCTCATTTGGTTGGTCCAGGTGGAAATGGATTTATCACAGCTACGGCAGCGGCTTGTTGGCTTGCCAAAACAGCGGCTAAAAGATTAATTTAATTTCTCATAAATTAACATTTTGCCCATTAAAAGTGAACAGATAGACGGACAGGGAGATAGATAGCGTGAGAGAGAGAAAGAGAAAGGAAGGAAAGGACAGTAAAGAAGAAAACCAAAAACTCAGGTGACCAATAAAAAATTATAATTAAAAAAAAAAAGAAGACAGAAATTTGGTAATTGAAAAAGCCGACTGCCCGCCCTAGAGAAGGAAGTGATGCCACTCTTTCATGTTGTGACTTATGTCACATAATCTTAAACAGATTCTTTGGGAGTAATGAATAGAGAAATTAACAAACGATATCTAAATTTTGTTTCGAAGGGAGCCAACGATTGGAGTAAGAGAAATCGCAAATTGTTATACCTATCTTTACTAAACAGTGCGTTTCGGTCTTCAATATTTACAAGAGTTGCATCACATTTTCCTCTAGAGTGTGCGTAACTATCGTAACCCTGTGATGTTATATGATTGGGAAACGCGTTAGAAAACTCATTACATGTACTGACTGGAGCAAAACATTAGTACAAACTGACAAAACATAAACGAAGCAACAAACAACAAAGAAATGCGATCCAAACTAACCTCCATAGGGCGCTGTATACATTGGCGGGTATATTCCCACATGAGTATGATGGTGTGTGTGCACGTGTCTCTGTGGCGGTGGACTTCGTCCTGGATTTTGTGCGCTGTCTTTTGATGGCGTCGAATCGCCGGTCGACATGCCCTTCTCGCCGCCGCCACCGCCGCCTCCCTTCTGTTGGGACACGCCTAACGGACTGACGCCAACTACGCCGCCGCCCATTGGCGGCATCGAGCCAGGTCCAGATGACTGAAGCGACTGCATGCCGCCGCCGACTCGTCCGCCACCAACTTGTTCGCCGCCACTGCCGGGCATACCGCTGTGACCAACGCCGCCACCGACGGGCCCACCGAGACCGCTGCCGACACCGCCGCCTATGCTATTGGAGCCGTTATGACCGCCTGGGCCGGCGCCTACATTTGTTGGCGGCATTCCTGACATTGAACCGACAGGACCGCCGCCACTATTAGAGTTTCCCGTCTGCTGTTGATGCGATAAACTGGGACTAGACACAGCCACTTTAACACCGCCGGGGCCAACGTTTCCCGGCCCGCCGCCCGATATCGATGACGGCACACCGTGACCGCCGAGGCCACCCGGTACACCGGGACCGCCGCCGCCCACCATACTGCCGCCACCTCCCACTTGAGGGCCGCCAACATTGGGCGAACTATTGTTATTGCCAACGCTGCCGCCACTGCCACCCGCCGCACCACTACCACTTGTAGGACTCTTGCGCGCTCGCTCGCTTAATTCGTGTATCTTGTGACTGTTGTAGTAGCTGGCGTGGTGCTGCAACAAGTCGAGCGCTTTCATGTTTGGGCGTGACAGATCTTCGGGCAATCGTGACATCTGCAAGTGATATGGGGTCGGATTGTAGGGTGACGTCGGCACTAACATGTTCCGGTACACCGGATGAGAGTCGAATCCAAATGCCGATGGCGGCATATACTGGTGAATGTAATACTGTGAGGTAGGCGGTGGCGGAGGACCCTGTGTCTCCATGGTCGGCTTTTGGCCTTCCTGTTTTATTTTGCCCACCGAATCTTTTTCGTCTTTGATGTCCTTAAGCAGGCCACTTGACTTGGACGACTGATTGGAACTGCTGCTGCTTTTGCTCTTCATACTTTGTGACGAGGGAGGCGGATGCGACTGATTCTGTTGCTGGGACTGCATCATGTTTTGTTGATGCGACTGTGACGGTGGTGGTGGCTGTTGCATGGACTGTGAGGATGGTGACGGAGGTTCTTCCTTGACACCCATGGTTGGCGATGATGTACTACTCGATGTACTAACACGCCGTTGATCAGGATACATGTAGAATCTACTTTAATGTAAGCAAATTATTAGCACAATGGCCCAAAAGGAATGTAAACAAACACTTACCGTCTCAGATCTTCGGGCCCCAAATTCTGTTGGGGCGGTTGTTGTGGCATATTGTGTCGCTGGTACATAGAATAGGAGCCATGTGATGGAGGCGGGGGTGGTTGCTGCTGCGACTGCTGCATAGAGTCTTTGCCATGCATCTGACTCATCAAATCTGGTTTTATATCCTTCGAGCTGGAGTGCTCGGATTTTATGTGTTTTAGCTGCAAATAATTGTTTTAGTACTTGGAAGGGAATTCAACTTGTAGGAAATCTAACCTGTGAGCCCATTTTGGCATAGTCATTCGGACTGGGACTTTCCTTGCTGGGATCTTCTTTGCTGACACCAGACATTGACAGGTTGTGAGATTGATGCATGTTGTGCTTGTCATCTATCATTGGGATATGACTGTAGGGTGATGCTCCTTCAACGTTGTAAGCATACGAGGATTGCATGTAGCTGAAACAGAAACAAGGAAAAGCCAGTTATAAAAACCAATTCGTGCCGTAGAAAAATGATAGGCGTACTTGTATGGAAAATAATGTGGAATGGGTTTTGGCTGTGGTGTCAGCGGCGTCGCAGATGGCTGGTCTTTCTGTTGCGGCGCCTGCTGCTGCGGCTGTTGCTGTTGCTGCTGTGGCTGCTGCTGTTGTTGCTGTTGCTGCTGATGGTGTTGTTGCACTTGTTGCTGATGCATTTGCATATCGACACTCGACGGTGGCTTCGTTATCAAATCCAGTGGCGGCTCTTTGTTTTTAATGCTGTAATCTTGGCCAGCATTCATGTTACTTGACTGTGACATTTGTCCTGGTGGACCCACTGACATCTGTTGCTGCAACTGTGCTGCAGAGGATGTCGGCGGCACCTGCTGTTGTGGTGGCACCAGTGACTGGGGTGGCTGTTTTGATTGCTGATGCTCCGACTGTACCATATATGGGGGTTGTGAAAAGTATGGATACATTCCATATCCACTAAGTGGTCCCATCTGCGAAGCCGTCACAGCGGCAGGACTCTCCACAACAGATGGCTTCTTGATGATGCTGTTGCTGTCCACTTGCTTGATGGAGTCTGTTTGAGATTTTTCTACAATAAAGCAAGCTATTATTATCTATTGATGCTGTGAAATATCAAATTGTCGTACCAATATCAGATTCAACAACTGGCGACGAGTCGTCGGAAATATCACTATAAGCTGGACTTTGCACATCATCTCGGTTTCCGGCCGAGTTGTCGTTATCGCCCTCTTTTCTCTTTTTCTGAGCTTTTACATTGGAAGTACCCACTGGAAGAAATTGAAAGATCGTTAGAAAAATACTTTTTAAAAACTACAGCGATAAAACTTACATTGTTGGGTTGTCATAAACGGTGTGGGATGTGACGAGAGATCAGGGTTGTTCCTCGCCACAGAACTAGAAACCAATGAACCGGGAAGCGTCGACTTCAGTCCACTTGGGTTCGTTGTGCTGTTTGAAACTACTGTCGACATTCTACCAGCATCAACATCGGTGTTTGGACCAAATCGAAGAACTCCCGTTTTAACTAGAGGGTAAAAACAATTATAAGAAAAACAAAAAGAAAATGAGCATCTAGAGGAAACTCACTTTTTGACTGTGGATCACCACGCGTTGGTGTTTGCGAAAGAGAATTAGGATTAATAGTAGAAGGAAGCTGTTGTTGAGACGTCAATGGCGATTCACTGCCTGCCATCACCAGCTTCTGTTGTAAATTATCACCCGTTAGACTGGTCACTGTCGGTGTCTGTTTGGATGCATTGACAATGGGCGTCAATAATCCTCCGCCACTAGCCGACGACGTTTGATTATTTGCCGACGATAACGGCGACGATGGAACTGTGGTACCACCAGCAACGCCACTCGTTGCACTACCGCCGATCGGTGTGGTTTGCATTGGAGTTGGTGTTGGTGTGAGCGGTGGTTGTGGCGTTTGTGGGGCAGGTGAGAGTGTGGCCGGGGACGCCGGCCGTGGCGATTCAGGTGGCTGAAGCGAGTCCTCATCCATTGAGCCACCACCGTGAGCGTGGCTCTGATGATAACGCAGGCCGTTGGCATGTTTATACTTTTTGCTGCAGTCTTGTTCGGGACACTCCAAAAGCACTGGCGATATGGGACACGGCGACGCCAATTTGCATTTCTTCGTCGGTATTTGTATATTTAAACCGGTAACTGGATTCACAAGGCTCTGTGTAACGCCCCCAGAGGCATTGGCGTCTTTATTGGCACTATTACTACCGTTATTGCTGCCATTGCCATTGTTACTGCCGTTGCTGCTGCCGCTACCAGCACCATTGCTGTCGCCATTGTTCGCTGCGGGCGAGGGTGGCTCATCTTTTGATTTGCGCTTTTCTGAACGTGGCGGCAGCAGAGCTGTCGGTGAAGTGGCGGGTGTATTAAAGCTGCCACCACCTGTCGAGCTATTGCTGCTGGATCCACTTCCGTTGCTGCCTGACGAAGAATTCGTAGACACGCTTATTGCCGTTGAACTCGCCGTGGTGGTGGATGTGGAGGTCGTTGTTGAAGTCGGCGCTGAAGTCGACGTGTTGCGACCGCCACGACCTTTGGCGCCTGCATTTCGCAATTTACTGTGAACCTGCAATTTTATTTAAATGGGAAATATTGAAAAATAATTTATATGTTTTTAAAATATGACAAATTATCCTGTCAATGTTTTACACATGACTCACAGAGCTTCGTGTTTCGGTGAAATTGCTTAGATCATTGGAAGGCGTCATGGCAGCACTGCGACCACGCTTTCCTCGCCCTTTTGGCAATCGCGAATCCAATTCCTCTGTCGGTGAATCACAAAATCTGTCGATTACAAAAAAAAAGCAAATTTAGAACATCAATTTACCAATCGGACTACAAGCGTAAAATTACCTTGGAGGAGCCCAATCGTGTCTCGTGCAATCCAGTAGGGTACCCACATATGTCTTGCCACGCCATGTAACGTTCACTACAAGAACACCACCTTCGGTTTCATGCCACACAATTCCCTCTAATGTAACTGAGGTGCCTGGCTCACAGGGACCCAAACAGTCGGGCTCAGTTATTGTGCCGACCGAGGTGCCCACACAAACGTCGACCATATCCTTTGGATCACATTTGATTTTTTTGGCAGGTGGTGAATCTGGTCCGTCATCACAATTATTGCTCGATGATGATGTGCCTATCTTTATGGCCGATGATCCCAATAGCGAGGAAGAGCTAGCACAGGAATTAGTTGTATTGGATGAGGAGAGAATCATAGAAGACGTTGACTTGAGCAACGTCGAGGAAGACGTCAGCTGTGTCGATATTGAAACAGATGATGTAGTAGTGGAAGAATGTTGCATATGTGATTGTGGCTGTGACGTGGAATCCTGCTGTGAATGTTTTAAAGGATATAACGAATGGTTAAAGAATATCAAATTTACAAAAAATACTTACATTTTCGTCTTTAATTGATCCAGGCGGACCTGGAGCATTCGGCGTGTTATTGGAAGATCCTGAATTTCCAGGCGCTCCAGAGTTTGTGGATGCCAGCATATCACCAGAGGATACTTGTCCACTTCGTTAAAAAAAAAAAAGAAATGCGGAATTAGCATTGCTAACAAAAAAAAAATTATAGAGAAACCAACCTGCCATTATTTTGATTAGCAGCTCCCATGCGTTGGGACTGTGAATTCCGTATGCAGCCGGCAGAACACGGTGCTTGTGTGCTGTTTGACTTTTTGTCAGGCAAACAATTACATCCCCTGTCACCAACACCAATCGCACCTCCACCGGGCAGCGCAGACGATGCCGACCCACCAATGTTACCCGAGTTTCCACTGACTCCAATATTGTCCGATTTTTCTCGTTGTGAATGTGGTGTCTTCTCCCTGACTTTATCACGTCGGTGTCCACTACTGCTGCGTTTTGTGGTCTGTTGAGATTGGCCCATAGCCTGAGATGCTGAGCCCATGTTACATGAGCCGGCGTTTCCACTTAATCCACTGCCACCACTGTTGGCCATTTGTTGGGAATGTTTTTTGCTGCTTGGTGATGAAGACGACGATGAGGAGGAAGAGGAACCTGAGGAAGATGAGGATTGTGTTGATGATCCTGATGTGCTGCCGCTGCCGCCAACGTTTCCTGTCGATTGAGTATTACCACTGAGAGACGAATTGGCCGCTCCTGACGCATTAACACCGCCGCTTCCCGTATTGATGTTGTCGTCGGAGTTTTCGCTGCTGCCTGTTGTGCCGTTTTGTTCCGCCTTAACAATTTCGTGTTTTGCTTCGGACGTCTTGGTGCCCGGCTTTGTTCGCTTAATTTTCATTTTTAATCCTTTGTCTAAAGTTGCTGAATGGTCGATCGATATTTTGTTACTCGCTTTGCCACTGTTGCCTTGTCCAATTGGCGTTGACATGTTTGTGGTTGATTGTAATGACGACTTATCCGGATATTGCTTATGCTCCAAGAAATTTACAGATTGATGTTGCTGCTGTTTAGCCGCTTTTGGCTTTGTCCCTTCTCCTACAATCGATAAATTTGATATGAGCTTTAATTGATCACTAGCAACAGTCAATTTCTGTTTGGTGACGGACGTCGCCGTCTCAGTCACAATGCCCCCTGAAAGTGGCTTCAATGAAGATGTAGTTGTTTTATTAGCCGGCGTTTTGCCACTGACTAGTTTCACCTTCTTTTGCTGTTGCTGCTGCGACAAATCCAAAAAGATTGGCGTCTTCGGCTTACGACCAGCTGCACTTTTGGATGTGACAGCTTGTTCGTTCGGACTTTGTTTACTGCTGGCCGACAACAGTCCCTCTCCGCTCTTCTTCTGATGTACTTTAACACCAAACAATGTCGTCGAGTGTGAATCGCTGGTGCCACTGGTTGCTGCAGATGGGGCCAGCGACGGCGACGAAGACGTTAGAAGCGGCGACGACGAGGCAGAAGATGACGAGGACGACGATGAGGAGGAGGAAGACGACGACGATGACGATGACGATGAGGATGACGACGATGATGATGATTGCGGAAACGAGGTCGCTGGCGAATGTGACCTGTCAGAACTAAAACTGCCACTACTGCTGCTACTAATAGCGGATTTGGAAGATTTGTGAATGGATAAAAGTTTTGTATCACTTGTCACTACATCACTTGCAGAATTCTTTGTCTTTTTATCATTTCTACCACTGGCACTCTTATTAGTATTTTTATTGCTATTACTGCTATTATTGTTATTGTTCCCACCGGCGCTGCCACCACTCGTACTGGTGGTGATCGGCAATGTCGACGATTTCTCAATATCTGCGTCCAAATCGATTATCAATTCACCTATTCCGCCCACATCCCATTCGTTATCATCATATTCAAAGTTAGTCTCTTTGTTTTGTTCAGACGAAGACGACGGCGATGATTGTTGGACACCACTAACACTTTGCTGCGGCTGCTGTTGTTGTGGTTGCGATTGGTAATTAAGATTCACTTTTGAATTATACTTTAGCACACTACTACTGACACTCTTATTATTATCAACACTGATACTAGACACAGACACTTTCTTGTTATTGCTATCGATTGTTGCTTCTAAATTTTTAGGGGCCACCTAGAATGAAATTGGAACATGTTTAGAATATGTTTGCAATTCAACAGTGCAATTAAATTGA
>JANSTS010002322.1:5301-25939 GCA_026546915.1 Sylvicola fuscatus
CGATACGCCAGCAGAACGTGTCGTCTACGCACTTTCAGAATCCCACCACTCGCGGAATGTGGCAAGTGCTTGCTATTTCATAGTTCTTTCTCTTACGCTCCCTGAACATAAAAATCGCGCCTGCATTTAGCATTATTCTGAAGGGAAGTGACACTCGAACGGTGCAACAAAGTGACTGCGAAATGGAAAGCTCGTTTAATGGCGAATTGCAACAGCAATATTTTCGGAATTGGTTGGTTTTAAAAGCCCAGCATCATATTTCACGGCGCAGATGACTTGGATAAACAGCGTACGTGTGCTCCGAATGAGTTATTTGCGTTCAAGTGTGGATAAACAAATAAATAAACTGCACATATGGCCGGTTTTTATTACAAAAATAGTAAATATTGACTACGAACTGCACAGCGGTGGGTAATGTTTACATTATTTAAATGTGAATAGTTGGACATATGACATGTGTCTGTTGTAAATATGGAGGAATGCAGGCGATGTCTGGTGCTAGTATTTTATAAGATTATTGTGTCGAAGTTGCACATTTGTGCATAAGATTAAGTGATTGTAATGTGGCGAGACTCTAGACGATAGAGGAATGCGGATGGTTGAGCAGGATGTTTGAATAATTATACTCTTGAGTAATGAGATTATTAATTTTTTTGCGATTTAATTTGTGATGAGTAATATTTGTAGAGCGCTTTTATTGAAGTTAATCCAATTTCAAAATATTTATATAAAAAAATTGTCGAGTATTTTAGAGCGAAAAATTACAATTTGTTAAAGGGATTTCACATATGTTAAACAAATTTCTGTTTAGTAGACTATTTTAAGATTTTTCTAAAAGTCTTGTAGTCTGTAAATTCTTACATGTGAAAATTTTGCAAGCTACTACAATACTGAGCAGATTCCTAAATTTATTATTATTCATCGAAAGCAAAAAAAAAACAATCAAACATAGCAATTAGCACAAAATGTCTAATGAAATAATAAGCTGTCAGTTCATATCTCCCTCCTTCTCCCCACCAGCTCAATTGACTCCGCACTTTTCCGCGTCGAATCATCTAGACTTTAATTTCCATTTAATGATAAATTATATGAGAAACGCCAAGAACAATGGCGAACATAAACATGGCAGAAAAAAAAGAGTACAAATTAATATGTACATACGATAATTTTCCGCCTTTGTTGTGAATTTTCATTTGCACCCAATCCTTTTCCATTGTGTGTGGGAAAATTATGTTTGCCGGTTATGTACCTTTTGATTTATGCTCTCTTGTCTTGGTTGCATTCAAAAGAAATATCGTAAAAATATGCTTGCGTTAAAAACATAAGAACGGCGAAGTTGGTATGTGACGCAATTTCCATGTTATTACATGTTAATTTGTCTGGAAACGAAATCGATCGCCAATTCAGCGCCACCTCTCTCCACTGACAACGGTCCAGACAAGCGCAAATTAGCCAGCCCATTTAATTCGTTGTTACGTCTTACACTGAAAAATTCCATTGACAAAGTCGGCGAAAAATTAGTTCAGACGTCAGGCTCAAAGATATGGCGCGATCCGAGCGGAAAACGAAATGATATTGAGATAAAGTCAGCCCGATAAAAATCATTGGACAAATAGGAAACTTCTATTTGATTAATGGTTTGCTTGACAATATTATTTGTGTAAGTGGGACGGAAAACAGGCTGGAATTTTGACGATCTCAAGTTGTTATCCAGCGCTTGAGATTTATCAGACCTGTTGCAGTGGGCATAAAGTGTGGGGACTTTGGTTTCAACATTTGTTTCCTCTTGAGGAAGTACAACTGGATATGAAATTTAAATCATAGTTCTCAGCGATTATCAAAGTGTCTGCTGGTCAGATGAATTAGGAACCATTTTGACGAGAAAACGTCTGCAACTTTTCTTAAAATAAACATTTTTGTTGTATAAATAATTAATTAATTTGTTTTGTATTCAATTTCCAGGTACACAAAACCATCCAGTTTTGCTGACTGCGTGGGCGATGAACTGCCATTGGGATGGGAGGAAGCGTACGAGCGAAACATCGGTCGTTACTACATTAATCACATTAGCCGTAAGTATTCTATTTGAGTGCCAATTTCAAACAGACAAGGAAATCCATTGTTGTATGAAACCATCCAACACCCTTCCGGGTTGAAGTGTTTGTCATACTCAAAAAGTCATTGATACTTATAATCCAACACTGAAGCCATATTCAATTCTAATAATAAACAAAACCACCCACAGAATCAACACAGCTGGAAGATCCACGCCAAGAATGGAAGAGCATCCAAGAGGCAATGCTGCGTGAGTACCTCACCTCAGCGCAGGATGTACTCGAAGCCAAGAAGGAAATTTACAACGTCAAACACCAACGACTGCAGCTGGCACAAGAGGAATACAATGTACTGAACGCACTTGCGGCCAGCCGCACCTCCCTCTACTCTTCCTCATCATCGATCACCACCGGCTCATCACATCGTCACGATCCAGAGCTGCTGAAGGCCGAATTGGCGCTGGCCAAGGATCGTGTCCGACGGCTGAAGCGTGAACTCCTGCAAATCAACGCCGACATAACATACACACAGCGCGGCGTCGCCACACTCTACAGTGTCGAACAGAAGCTGAGTGCCCGCGAAAATGCCTGCTACAATATAGCCGAAGTGCAGGCGATCCGCGACGAAATGATCAAGGTGCAAAAGTCACTGGTAAGCGGCGGCAAAATCAAGGAGGAGCTGATGCGCAGTCTTGCCTGCATCAAAACAGAACTGACTCGTCAGACGCTGGACGAGAACGAGGCTATGTTCAGCGAGGATCTGGTCAGCAGTGTGTGCGTGGCGTCTCAAACGGATCTCAGTGGTGGCGCCCGTTTCGCTGAAATGGCCAAGACAAAGTTGCAGTATAGCGAATGGCGCAAACGAATCAAACAGCTCCAGCAACAGATCGCCGATCATGTGGACAAAATTGAGCCGGGCCAGCTAGAGTCAGACAAAGATCGTCTGCTGCTAATACAGGAGAAGGAGCAGCTGTTGCGTGAACTAAAATCAAAGAATCGCTCAAAGATTACGCCCAGCGAAAGTGAGACTATTCAGCAGAACATTCGACAGCTGGAGGAGGATCTCAACAGGGCGTACGAGTTCAGCAATCAGTGTATTGCGAATCGTCTGCGATTGCACGACGAGAAGCAGACGCTGCTGAATAAACTGCAGGACGCCTTGAAATCAACCAAAATGCTGGAGGAGCGACTGCGCTCATTCTCATCGGGCAGCACCTTCTCCATATCAAGCGGTTCATCGCTTGGCTCTCTATCCACAGCGAGTAGCAAAAATTCTCTGTCGGCACTCAGTTTCACCGACATCTATGGCGACCCGTTGACAACTAGTGTTCCACCGACGCACGCGTCATGTGGCGTTGTCGATCTGCAAGGGCATGACTTCAATCGTCGGCCGTCATCACAGCGCCTGCACAATCAAAATCAATCGGAAGTGTCGTTGTCGCCGCGCAGCTCTCTGTCCGTCGAGACACCGCCAGCGTCACCGATGAAGGAGGATGGCGGTGCGTCAGGTATCATAAAAGCGGCGGATGAGCCCACTTATGAGAATCTGCTAGCAATTCAAGAAGCGTACAGCACACACAATGAGCTCAATTCCACAGCGTTCGATTGCATGCGTCTGGAAGAGCGTCTTCAAGAGCTAGAAATTAAACAACAACAGTGTGGATCTGCGAGCAGTGTGCATTCTGTGACTGCCCAATTGTCTGCACCGTTGTCGCCCATCTACGAGAAACCACCTTCATTGCTGGATCTGCCACAATGTGAGTATTTTTATTTTGTTTTTCGAAATTTTGGGAGTATCTAATTTTGAAATTATTCTTTTATTCTATCAGCCGTTCTGGTCAGTCGTGCATCATCCTCATCCAACACAAGATCCGTGTCGGCAGCTGTCAGCAATGAGTCCGTTGCCGGTGACTCTGGTGTATTTGAAGCCTCCCGTTGCCACCTGCCGCCTGCCATCCGCGAATGTGCTCAAGTACAAATCGGCCTGCGATACGTTCGCACCGAAGGTCATCTCCACATAACACTGGAGCGTGCGCGCAATCTAACCGCTCTTCTGCCAACGCCTATCGAGGGCCAACTGTATTTGCGTGCAGCCTTGCTGCCAGCTTCAGCATCGCACAGCATACGCACTGGACTGGTGTCGGAATTGCAACGACCCGTGTTCAGTGATTCATTTGCCATTCCCTGCAGTTGGTGGAAACTGTTTGCACAAACGCTGCAAGTGACGGTCGTTTGTGTGGGTGCTGGCCAAAAAGAGGAAGTCATTGTAAGTAGTCTTGTTTCAAATTTCCTGGTGAATTGTATTTCTAACAAAATTTGTTTAGGGTTCTGCCCAAGTAAGTTTGGCGGAGTTCAGTGCTGACGATTTGGCGACATCAGCTAACCTCAAGTGGTACAACATTTTGAGTTTCCGCTTCATGCAGAACTTTGATGCACCAACCGAAGAGGACGATGGAGCGTATGCAGCGGCAAAAATGGCCGCCGGAGGTCGGGAGGAATCCTCGGACGAGTCGACAATAATCTCTTCGCAAACGTCGACGCTAACTCGAGGCAATCAAGGTACACATGATGAGATGAATGTGTTGTTAGGCAGTTTGGCTGCCGAGGATGAAGAGGAAGAAGACGATGAGGATGAAGAGGATGATGAACAAATTAATGCCGGTCAAAAGGGCGATTTGGATCTTCATGGTAAGTCTCTTTTTTCCCAATAAAATATTCCAATTGTAATCACTACCTAATGTTTACAGCTTCTACAGAAGAGATGCTTGCTGCCTACATGACTGAAGTCCAAAACTATGCCTGCCCTCCACCTCCAGTCACCGTCGACAAAGAAACAAACACAGAATGTGCCTTCCTGCCAGAGAAATCTCGAAACCGCCAACCACCAGTCATTGGACTGACAGCGACCGGCACATCAACACCTGGCCCATCCGGCAAGGACGATCATCTAGTTAAGCGATCACAGACTTTCTCACCATCGGCCGTTGTCAGCCGCAGTCGTTACATCTGTCGACTGAATCGCAGTGATTCAGATTCGGCGATGCATTTCGGCGTCGGCGGCATGATAGGCACACCCGGCCTCGCCGGTGGTATTGTTCCATTCCAACGTGGCTCCGTTGAGCGACGATCGTTGCGCTTCCATAATAACAAAATCAACAAGGCGGTTTTGCCAAGTGAGTATTTTTGAATTTCCTGGCCACATTTTCGACATGTTCTAAATTGTAAATTGTTTTTTTAGAAATGCTCCCACCACATGTGCCACGTACCAGCCTTGACCTTGAGCTAGATTTACAGGCACAGCATACCAAACTGGAGACACTCAACGATGAAATATTGAAATTGCGCAATTTGAAGCAGCGACTTGAGTCAGCGCGTGATTCACGCGATCCTAAAGTAGCCGCTTGGGCTGTAGAAAATGAAGACTTCCAGCGATTGATTGAAAGCGTTGAAACTGCTTCGAATTCATTGGAGGATAAGAAGCTGCAAAGAATGATGCATAAGACGGCGAAGGAAATTCACCGATTACGCAAAACCAGGCTTCCAAAGGGACAACCTGATTTTGTTTCATTTAAGTAAGTAGAACACTTAAAGAGTTTTTTTTTTAAATAAAATATTAATTTTTGCGAAATCTCTTCTTGTAGAGAAAAGATGGCCTTTTTCACACGCAAAGGTCTGCAAGTGCCTGAAATTCCTACAAATGATGCTGAAACATCAACACCAACATCAAGCACACCACCAGCTGAGAGTCAAGATGTGGCTGCCACTTCTACAGCATCTAATTCTCCGCTGTCTGTCGACGATGACAGCGACAGCAAACGTTTTGATTATGTGGTCGATCCAAACTTTGGCGTTCAAGTCTAAGCTATGCGTGAGATTTACTTGTTTCTTTGTAATTAGCATATTTTAGGTAGTTTTTAAATGAACAATTAACTGATATAGTGCCTTAATTATTTCCTTCTTGTTAATAAATTATTTTTAATTGTTTTCTTTCTTCTGATATTGGCCTGCCTTACATTATTATATATTTTTATAGTAATTATTTAAATATTAGTCGAATATTACATATATTATAAAATGTTAGGTATTACGAGAATGTTGTCAGTAGTAAAGTGGAACAAAAATTAATAATTATATTTTTAATTAAATTATTTTATTTTTTAAATAATTTTGTTATTAATTACATTTTATAAATAAAGTGCAATATAATTTTGATAATAATCCTTGGGTTTTTTAAAAATTGTTTTAAGGTGTACCACAAAAAAAAAAAGAAATATTTTTTTAAAATTTTTTATTTTACTTACCTAAATACTTAAAAAAAATTAAACCTAAACACATTTTCTTATTTTAAAAATAGAAAACGACCATAAAAAGACCAACGACAGGACACAAAAATTAATACGATTTAATACACATAAAATCAATAAGGAAACGTCTAAACTTTAACTGTCATTGCCTGAATTAACTCTAAATACTCCACGAAATATCTACAAAGCGCCTTACGGTCAAACGTAATACCAAACTTACGTTCCTTTGGCTTCTCCTCCGCCAAACTATCCATATCATTATCCAAATCATTACCCAAGATCATGTCCGCCGCCCGATTACTTTCAATGTAGCTCGCCAACAAATCACCAGACGGTGGACTAGTTGTCGACGTCGCTGATGAACAATCTCTTACATATTGCAGTACACGTCCGTACTGCATTAGCGTCATAACGCCCTCATTATTGCTGCTCCTAATCACAGAACGATCATCACTATCTTCAGAGTCTTCCGTCTTCTCAAATACCCTCAAACACACCGCCTGAGCGTCATCATTCACTGACGACACCAACTTTTCCAGCGGTATCCATTCAATCCAGTCACCATCCACCGACACTAGGCCTAACATTTTTGTTGTTATTGTTATCGTACACTGCCGCCGTATATCGGATCCATCGTAAATCGTGGCATTACTGCCAAAGAATAGAATAGCATCCGAAACAAATACATTTGGTAGACACTTCCATAGAATCTTGCACGATGAAATTGAAGCAACACTTTGATTAGGCCGTTTCTTTTGAATGCAATTGCGGGACGTCGGCATTGCGTTGAAACCCACAGAATAGAGGACACCTTGTCCTGTAAGAGCGACCAACTCAGCCGCCCCGCTAATGGGTTTCGTGACAGCGCCAACTAATCCTCGTCCAACTCCGGTTACAATACCAACTGGAGATGTGGCCTGCATCGGATGTCGTGCCAAACCACCGATTGCGCCTAGCATACTGACACCCAATCCGGTTAGGCCTTGTGTCAGGCCATCAGTGACTCCTTGTGGTCGCGTTCGACGTAACGCTTCGGTGCGTTGCATGTGCTCATCGTCCAGCGTCAACCGGTCAAGATTTCGCGCAACAGAAGCCGCTAATTTGGTTACTGAGTTCACAGTGCCTGCTGTTATATTGCGTAACAACGATGCCGAACCTTGAGTGACGCCGACAAAGAATCCCCATGGACCTCGGAAGAGGCCTTGAAATGGAAGCGCCACAAAGTCACGGATGCCTGTTGAAAATGACCTTGCTAATCCGCTGGGGCTTCCTAGAATTTCCAGAGAGCCAACTACCCAACCAGCTCCGAATATGGCGCCAGACAAATAATGCATTCCAAGATTGTAGCCTAGACGAACTGGAAGTGTACTTAGATTGCGTCGCTCGAATGAGGAAAATGAGAGTGGGCTGTGGTCTAATGCAATGTACATTCTGAAAATAAAGAAGATTCAGAACCAATTCCAGAAATAAAGCACACAAATTCACATACCTCATGCAGGCGTGGACTGATAGAATGGCACTCGATTCCTCAATTCGTATAAGATTCAATCTAAATGGTTCTGCCAACGAGATGGCTTGGCGTTGCACGATTTTAGGCATTAGGAACATTCCCTTTTCCAATTGAATACGATTAACATCCTCATCCTCTTCTGGTGTGTACATTAAATTACCGGCCGGCGGTAAAAACTCAACCATAAAGTCTAGAACCGCATTCAGGTAAGTGTCCTCAAGATAGGCACGAATCGGTTGAAATTTAACGACAATATCCATTAGGTTAAAGTCCTCGTCCAATGTTACTGTAAACAGTCCCAAAGGATTCGTTGGTTTCATCGGCTTAAGCGAACGAGATGGTTTATTTGATGAGTACTCCCCACTATCTGCACAAATTACAACAGGAAAATCAAATTGACCATCTGGGAACATTTGGTTGTCAATTTGAAGATTTGAAAATGACAATTCCAAATCATTTGACGGCTGCAAAAAATAAGATGTTATTTAAGACAAAGTATGGAATAATGGAGAGTGAGCTAACCTTGTGTGAATCAAATTCCACAGAAACATTATCAAAATACACAGCAATCAATTCCTTGGGAACTCCTGGATTCTCAGGTGAGTTATCAGCGAAAAGCGTGAAATTAATGCCTTGTAATAAAGCATTTAATGCAATAACAACTTGTTGTTGATCCGGATCCTCACATTCATCCGAAGTAATCATCTTTTGAATTATCCGACCAGCCTCAATGATTCCTTCATCACAGTCAGTGCGAGCGGGTCGCTGCTGCAACTTGGTTCGAATATCTTTGACATTAAATTCAGTCTTATAGTCCATATGTTCCAGAACAGCATGAATTGTATGCCTTCGTCTGTCAATTGTCAATTTCACGTCACCAAAGGCGGGAATGTTAATAAAGAAGGCCTCCACATTCTCCTGAATGAAAACATTGATTGGTGTTGACCATTTGATGGGAGCTGCATCTACAGCGAAAACAATGCCGACGCTCAATGTGTGGTAGTCGGGGAATTGAGAGTCAACTGTAATGGGTGTGTAAAAGATTCCATTATCCGGTGGGATTAGTTGAACAGCGTCAAATTCAGTGCGAGAACTTTGACTCTTCTGATCCAGAGACTGTAACTCAGCCACCAACAGTGCTGCAGTCGTCTTATTCTCAATCTGAAGGAGCGGTGTTTTATCGTCAAAGACACTTGCAAATAGTTGGGAGGGATTCGTTGCTGATGGAGGATGATCAATCAATGACATCGACAGAGCATGCTGGAATGGTTTGAAAATATCATAAATTCATTTCGATTTAAGAATATTTTTAGCAAGTACTTACATATTTGGTGATAGCGTGTGGGATGCAGAAACATCGTCGATTGAATCCTTTGCCCAGAGGAATAATGGTCAGTCTTCTGTTAAGATTGGATTCGTCTTTGCAATCGTCATTTTTGATAGCAATAAAAAAGTTGGGCTTCTTGTCAAATAATGACGATATTTTTGACTTGGTAGCCTGATAAAAATAGAACCAAGTGATTCCGACGCCCTGTCCATCTGCTGACTTACTACAGGGAATTCGTTGCCAGCGTTTAAGATCAATTTGATCAAACTCTTCGGGAGTTGAGCAGGCAAACGGTAAAATGCTGACGTCAACTGATGAGAAATTGGAAAAGACGAGCTGAGGTGCTAAAGTCACGACTCTTGTTCCATTTTCGTTGGAAGACATTAGTAACAGCTCACGGAACTGAAATCAAGTCATCATTAGGTTCAAATCACTCTAATTAATATAATCAAACATACCCCATTTCTAGCAAATATCCTAACCACAATTGAACCATCTTCAGGCAGGAGAATACTAGATTTGTCCTTCGACAAGCCACTCAGAGCGACTTGCTGCGACACTTTCCACTCTCCCTCATCCAAAATGAGAATTTGAAATGACTTGTCCAACAGAAATGGCATTGCAATTGAATTGCCTTCGATCGTCAGTTGATCATCCATTGTTTGTAGTAAAATATCCACATCCGTGGAGTTGATAAACAAGCACCAAGGAACCACATCCAGCATCAGCGAACAGGAAAGTTCTCGACTAGCAAAGCACTTGTACAGAGGAACAGTGGGACAGTGCTGGCTGGTTGTTTTGCGAAGAACACGTAGCTCATTGTCCAGTGCTGAAGGCCAGTTAATTTTTTGCGGCTTCTCCAGCTCAGTGATCATTTGTTCAATGGATTTGAATTTATCCGGAATGAAGAAGAATTTATTACGATCTAGCGCTTTATACGACAGGAGAGCTTTATTCTTGTCTTCTCCATGTAAAGGACTGAATCTGAAATAGTGAAATGATTTAGTTTTTTAAATATAAATTAAAGATGTTTGATTTACTTTAAATCAAATGAAAATTCATGTTCCGTTTCGTGGGTTGCAGCCGCTTGAACTTCCTGCACTTGGCCACGTCCCTTCATATCATATGCCAAGCCGCTAGAAGCTTCACGAGCCATTGTGTCTACAGACAACAACGACCTGATGACAAATAGTGGCCAAATAATGACCAAAATTCGTTGTGGTAATTGCTGAGAGTCTGGGTGTTTTAGGAGGCTTACTGGAATGTCCTCTCGAACAACACGAACCCAGTAACTGACATACTCCTGTCGGTTGGATGATGAAGGCACCTTGACTAGCCATGGAATATTTTTGGCAGTACTTCGGAGAGGAATGTCACCTGACCAGCCACTTTTCCTGTCCACTCCTTGCGGCAATCGCAACCTAAGATGACATACATCCATTTTATCATCAACCTTTAAGAAATATTAACAGAGACTTACCTCATGACGTGATTGGAGTTTTTATCACAGGGAGCAACCGCACTTCTCGAGAGACCCTTTTTTATGTTAAACTCCATTGGTTTAGTAGAGTCTTTAGCATCTTCTCTAAACTGTATTCTTATCGCTTCCTCTGTCATCGTTATAAATTCGATTTGACCTTTCAGGGTGATTTTCTTCTGTGTCGCTGACAACTTGTGCTGTTTTACAATCAACCATCGATCTTCAACAATGGGTACAATCTGAATGTGGTCCTCATCCTCATCAGCTATTGCACTTATTTGCACGGAACCACCTCCTTTGAAACTGCGCTCCTGTGATGATCCTTCCATTATAAATGTTAGATTTTGTCCCAGTTTAGCTGATTTGAAAGCATAGAAGCTGCATTCCTGTGGGAATAACAATCTAGCGCGCTCACCAGCTTCTGTTTGGGAACATTCAGCAAGTGCAGTTGTTTGATTGCAGAGAACGTATCGTGATGTAATGACTATATCCACTGGATCGTTGTGCAAATATTGACGCCATAACCTGTCCGATACGGAAAGTGCGTGGCCGATTGCAGGACCATACCTTAAGTTGATTTCGTCAGCCAGAACGTCGACATCAAAGAAGTTTTGTGGCGCCAGTTTCATTTCAAGATTCCATTTTGACCAGAACTTCTCAATAAATGGCAAGGAATCGAGATACATATAATCAAGTACTGAAGCTGAGATGGTTAATTCTGTTCGTAAGGCCACTTTCAGCATTTCTGGTAAAATGTAAACGCAACCATGAAAGCCGCAGGATTCAAAGTTAAGCGTTAAGAAGGTGTGAGCTTCAGGAAAGTTCTCTACCAAATTGTAATTGCTAAGACAAGGAGGCATCGGTCGTTTCTGTGATGATAAATGATTTACAAAATTAACGGTCAGGCCATCTATTTCAATGACACTTTGTATTTGCGGAATCAAACATGGATTGAAGACTGAATCGATTCGCATGCAGCCAACTAATAATTGTGGAGGTACGAATGCAACTGCTTCTTCTTCCTCTTCTTCTTCATCCTCATCGTCTTCTTCGTTCTTTTCTGAAGCGACGTCTTTGTCAGTAAATTGGACAATAACCCGCCAAATTTCAGCAGTTACACGTTCCTTTAATTTAACTGGCAACTCCACCGTGTTCGTTTCGGTATCGCTCAAAAAGAACTCCAAAAATGGTTGGAAGTCCGAATGGGCCTCTGAATAATATTCCAAATGGCATTTTATTTTGGAAGCGTGAAACGGAATGGGAAACACTTGAATAAAATGAAGTGCGCGCGGTTGGGGATATCTCCAGCAAATGACGCCGCCCTTCTCCTCATCACCCTTAATCTGTATTTGATACGGTAAAGGTAAATTAGACGAAGTAGCCTCAACATACTGAAAGGCACCGGCCCGTAAATCATCCTGATAATGTTCTTCGCTTAGAATAGTGTATAGTCGTCGGCGCTTTTCCACCACAGCATTTGGCACTTTGATGGGCGTCAACTGTTCTGTGCTCGTAAAATTAATTGGCAAAGCATCCTGACCATTGACACTTGAAGCGAAATGTTCAATACAGCTGTTGAATTCCTTTCGCAGTTCAATTAAGTGTACAATATTCTCTGGTCCCAAATCCACTTGAACACAATTCAATTTGAAACTGATGTACAACAAGAGAGGAGGCGACCGTTTCTGCCAGTAATTCTCCTGGACAAGGCGCCCAGAAAAGAGAACATCCATGGGATGGAGCAGCATCCAACGTCCGGCACTTAGCCGTAGCCCATTTAGATGTGCATTAAATGTCAGACTTATAGGATAATCATGAAGCGCTATGCTTCCATTAAATTGGGTCAATGACATTCGCACGTCATAGTTATCATTGACAGCTTCAACATTGCATTGTTGGATTTGGAAGCGCACTTTTTTCGCTCCAAACAGATATTTATTCCTTATAATGCTAAACTGACTGCCGTTGTGGCGGTTTATTGGGACTGTCTTGGCTGTCGATGAAGATTGCTTCCAATTCATTAGCTGTTCCATGATCATTTGAATAGAAATAAACTTTTCAAGTGTCTTATGTGATAATCTGATGAAAATCGGACGTAGAATGTCTAAATCTATTGAAATCTCATCAGCAGCATTGGAATTTATTTTCAATTGGAATAAAGATGGAGGAATTCCTAAACTATCCAATTTTCCTTGGCGTGTAACTAAAAATTTGTCACTAAACTCATCATTGTTTTCTTTGAGCTGCTCCGGGTTGGCGCCCAAACTAATGGAAGCATTAAACACAGACACTTTCACTGTTTTGTCGAAGATTCCCTGACAAACCAAGCAATTTGGCTGCAAAATTGTTGCACAGATGAGCGGCAGGCGCACTTTTACAGTATTATCAGTTGTCATTGTATGATACATCTTGAAGGTGAATATCCCACCCACAAAAGATCTATCGAATGGGATCTGCTTTGATGAAGCATTCATAATAGACATTCGTTTTTTGGAACGATTTTCAAAGTTTGTGCTTCCTTTCACTGATGCTGTCTTGTTAGCGGCACTAGATTCAAATCCAGAATCTGTTAGGGCCTTATCCATAATGGAGATTCTGCGCTTTATCGATCTTATGTTAAATTTATTATCCGGTGAGTCGGGACGAGCTGTTGACTGTCTTCTGTTTTTGTTAATTTTAACTCTGGACACTTTACGTCCTGCATCCGTTTCGGCAGAACTGTTTGACTGAAAACTACATTTTTCTGCAATCATAACCACAAGAGCAACTTGTCGTGTTGTCATTTCCAACGTTAGATCAGTTAGGCAATTCATCTCAGCTCCCTCTCCACAAATAAGGACATTCTTAAATACAATGCAAGGAGCATATGTTAGAAGTAGATTAAAATCACTGAACACTGTCGCTATATCCAATGACGGAGCTTCAATTTGATTGGGAGGACTTTTCTGCTGGTTCCATTCAAATGCAGGATTATCAGTTTTGAATTGTGTCGTCGTGGGATCAAAATACTGACAAATATCACTCCAACTGCCAGTCCCCACCGAAATGCTATTCAGAGAGATTTCATACTGACGATCTTCGATTTTGGATCCTGGAACATTCAAAATGCGAAGTTGTGCAGCCTTTGTGTAGATGTCCGCACGTACTGGCATTCTGGTTAATGGATTTTCTACAGATGGAGCCACAGAAATAGAGTTAATCTTCATTATCAAAGTGTTGCAGTCTGGCTGAATATCTGATAGTGGCACAAACAAACGAATCCCTTTGCAATTGAAGAATAATAAAGGAAGATCAGCCACTGAATAACAGGTGACGGCATCCTCATCCCGAGGAGCGTCCACTTGGTGTGACAGGATAACGTCAATGATTTTATAGAAGCGTTGCATCAACACCAAATCCAAACGGATGTCAATGGTTTGCATTTGAGCGCAAATTTCAGTAAGCGTGCCATTCAAATGATTGCTATTTGCTGATCGTTTGTTCTCCTTCTGCTGGGCTGTTCCCCATTTGTCATGGACACTATTGGTTTCAGCTTTGGTAATTGTAACTTCGAAGAACGTCTCTTTTAAACTGTTCTCTTCAATGGATGAAGTCGCATCAAAGTGGGCTGAAACTGCCAATGTCTCAACAGTTTCATTGCCGTTTTTCTTGCACTCACTGCCAATTGAACCGATTTTAAGCTTTGTTTTTGTGTAAATATCTTGTTTATCTATACTGGCAATGATATCTTCCAGTTCCAGGCTGAAGCTATGCTCAGCAGGCCCGTCAATAAATACCAGCTTTAGTTTGGTTAGGGTCCATTGAAGCCATACATGGAATTTCGGCAAATATGAAAGGTTTTCATCAGAATTTTTGAGAGTCTCATCGCTTAAGCCATCATCATCAACCGATTGGGATCCAAGAAATTCTTTCAAATCGCTTTGAATATCAGGAGTCGCAGATCGCTGTGAAATCTCCAGCTGCTTACGTTGACTTTTGGCCGACACTTCACTACCTGAGAAATGCTTAGTAAGCTTCCAAAACGGTTCATTTTGATATATTTGCATCATTTGGTGTTCACTGAAAGCAATCTCGAGAGGAGACGTATCGATGTGGATTGCCAGCGATATGTCAAAATTTCCAATAATTGAAAGATTCTGCGGAATATCCACGCGTTCTTTTAGACTGGCTACAATTGTAATCTCTGTCTTAGCAAATGCGAATCCCTTTGTCGCAACTCCATTAACAATGGTATCAAATTGCAAATCATTTAGAGATAGTGTCCACGGGAAGCTCTCCTTGTCAAGATTCCACTGATTTTCAGGAATTTTCAGTGGAAACGAATCGAATATACGAATTGAACTGTTGTTGCGAGTCAATGAGGATTTCACGACCAGAGATGGTAGTTTTATAGAGATGTAGTCAACGTCCGTCGAAATACCTCCAAAATTTACATTGGTTATGTGGGCGCTCTTGTTAGGTATATTCATCGTTATTCGTTGTATTTCAGCGTCGACAACCAGACATTTGGCTATTTTAAAACTGATTTAAAGAAAGCTGTTAATAGGGTTTTTGTGTAAAAGTTGGTCGATAACTTACAATTTTTCAACATCCAACGGAGAGTTTTGACTCTTCTTAGAAGACTTTGCCTCCACTTGTTGTGGAACATTTGCCGGCATTGTGGTCGGCTCAGAGCTGGAATGAACTGAAGGAGTTGCTCGTTGATGAGGTAATTGATGTGGTTGTTCACGCGGAGCTCCAACAGATTTGTGTCGTTCAGTAGAAGTGACACTAACTTTCTTTTTTGCAGTCGTTGGCTGAACATTGGGTAATTCTAAAAAAGCATAATTAAAAAAATGTTTCTAGATGTTGACATAATTAACTCACCATTCTCCAATGATTTAAAGACTTTAGGATCATAATCAACAAGATCAATGAGAACTGGATCACAATTAATAACAATCTCATCTAGAAATACCGTCAAAATAGGTGGATGTGAAATTATATCCAAATCTAGAGGATACTGGCCAGCAAAACTTAGCAAATTGCCTGTCTTTTTCGATGACAGCACAATTGTACTGTTCGATTCCATGTCAGCACCACATTTAGTTGAAGCGAACGCTTCAATTGATTGCAAACTACCAACCAATAAAGCTGTATCTTTGGCATTCTTTAAATTAAAATTAATCCTATCAATTTGGCAATACACAAGTGGAAGAGTCCCATTCAAAATGTCATCCAAAATGCTGCTATCGACGATTGCACTGAAATACTCGGGTTTGGCTTCTGAAAGAGCTTGATTTAAGGTCTGGAAGGTTATTTGCTGAGGCCGATTGAATGTTAATTGAATCCTGTCAATGAGTACATCCAACTCTGTCAAACATTTATTATCATCAGTCCATAAGTCAGGACGCAAAAGAGTCTTGTGAATGATACGCGTATTTGGAATCCTTAAAGGGGTTTGTTTGAAGTCATTAAACCTCAAACTATATTGCAAGTGGTTGATTTGAGCATTCCATTTGGAGTAGCATGCATCAATCAGTTGAGCTGGTGCATTTGGAAGTTGACATGAAGTGTAAATTAAGCGATTTGGATAGATTGGGCTTTCATAGTAGGCTTCTAGTGAATCTAATTCGAATACTAAGAATGGAAGTGCTCGCCTTTTTCGTTTAGCTGCAATATTGGTACACAAATCTAACGAATGCAGTTCAATTACTGGCTTAGTCAGTCGAATCTGATATATTTTCACGGGAATTTCAGTCATAAGTGCTTCAAAATCTTCAGTTGATGGTGGACTGAGTTGGGATCGTGTCAAATCTGGTTTCTCCTCATAATACGCTGGATAATCATATGTAGCTGAATATTCCTTCATCTTGTCCACAACCTCCAGAAAACTGCATCCATATTTAAATGTAAAACCGCCTACAAACAATCTGCCCAAATATCGTTCAGATAGATTCGAGTTTTCCAGATCGCTCCCCATGTCACTGCTGCGTGGCACATCGTCTGGAAACTCTACTTGATGCAGCATATCAAATGCAATGCCTGGAGTTCTTTTTAATAATTCCTCTTCAGTACACTGCGACACATGAAAATCCCAGTCTGTGTTATAAATTCGACGCTGTCCTGCATTTTCAATTGAATTCATATCAAACAGTGAATCCATTTGAAAATCTACAGCTGCTGGACTGGTCTTCATGACACCTAGCGTACTGAACAATGGAACATTGCTTCTATCACTAATCTCTATTGATTCCACACCACCCTTGGCGTTAAACCAGCGTCTTCCTTTGCCAACAGCATCGAAATATGCTGAACGTAGTGTTCCCGTCACAATAGGAATATATTTGATACGTTTCGTAGTTATTGTGTCTGTTACCACCTCCTGCGCCTTGAGCGTGACCTTAAGGTTCTTTACATAAGCGCCAGTATGTAAAATGTGTCCTTTTTGGTCATCATCGTCATCTGGATTGGAGGTAGGAAATATGGAAGGCATCAATTCCCAAGCCCATGAAAAAAATGACACGCCACCATCGTCAAATAAATCGTTGTCACCTTCATTTCCGACACCCGAACCAATGCCAATGGGTTCGTTGCATTTAATTTTGCCATCCCTTAGCGCTGTGGCCAGGTATATGAGACGCATCAGCATTGGAAATTGTTGGGATGAGATGTTAATATCCATAGCCTCGGTACGAAGATCGATGCGTGTCAAGGAAGTGGTCTGCACTGAGGCCATGTGATATTTGCGCAAAAGACGCATTTCCATTGTACAACGATATAGAATTGGCTCCTGGCAGACGTCGATTTTGCCCGCAGCGTTTCGTTTGTCGAGGCATATTGTGAGGTCGGTAATTTGGATGACCTTCTTCAGCGTCACTTTATTTGGATTAATGTCCAGGAATGAAGGCTGCCAATTGTCGTCAGCAGAGTCTATGGAGAGCAGGCCAACGTTCATGCTGACAACAATGTCCTCCTCAACATATTTCAGAATTATGTTGTTCAATTTAAAGGAAATGTTGTGGGCAATTTTGTTCACCAATGTCGCCATATAGCCAGGTGGAGCCTGCTGCACCAGCTCATCGTTAGCACGGGATTGCTTCTTTTTCCGGCCATTGTCTCGACGATCTGTATTGGTGTCTTTTAGTTTAAGCACAAACTCTGGAAATTATTAAATTAATTAAAAGATTCTCTTAAGTACCAGTTAAGTATATAATTTAAGCAGGTTAAATTATCTAGGCTAATTCTTATCAGTGAAATACCCAAGCCACGTTGAGGCCCTGTAACATTTGACAGGTTGGCAAAATTTTTGGCCATTATAATTCCAAACAACTTACCGATTGTGTTAATTGTGACCTGAATAGGCTCTGATGCAATTTTCGTCCATGGCACGAGAATGATGAGCTCATGAACGTGTCCAGAGACAAAATTAAATGGCAATTGCAGTTCATCTTCCAGCACGTCGAGTCGCAAATCCAGATTTTGGAAGGTGACGGCGCCACTCCACAGTGACACCTGTGCATCTTGTGGACGAAAGTCTTTAACGTATTTATCGACATGACTGAGGATGATTGGCGTGATGTATGACTCAATTTTGAACATTTTTCACGCAAGCCGAATGGTTGGTCATTCGGCTTAACTTATTTGATTTCGTTGTTTGCCTAACTCTTGTGGCTACGTGTTTAATTGAAGATTATTTATGGCCAAAGCACTCCCACTGCATTGCGGCTTATTTGCAGACTTTTATTAACACAGGTGCACAAAAATATCCACGAATATATTGCAAATTTTTTTCCAAAACCAAGGAACTAAACAAATTTTCTTCGCAATTCTTGAAACGTCAAAAAGAAAACTGTCAAATTTCATACGTCAAATGAACAAGTGGTTTTTGTTTATTTTGTTTAATTATGGAGTTTTCGAAATTCGAATATCGATATATATAATGTATACATATAATTCAAAAGCAATTAATATTTTGCTGAATAAATTTTTATCGGAATTCAAAAAAATACAATTTACAACAATTTATTTTAATTCAAAGAAAGTAAGGAAAATCTAATCATCAAAGGTGTTAATTAAGAGGTTCAGAAAAGCTTTGAAAGCACTGGGAAAAGTGCTGACCATTTGTTCCCCAAGAAGTTCTTTGAAAAATTCTAATAAAACCACTGAAAATTTCTGAAAAACAAATATATCTGGAATAGTTTTTTTTTGACCTTGAACGTACCTCAATATTTACCTCAAAATCATTCTTCTTGATACCCTTTCGTCGATGATTTCTTTGAATTTTAAATAAGGCACACTCCAATAAGTCATCATCACGGAGGCCGTACTCAATAAGGCATCCTAGGGCATTAAATAAAAGGAGTGCATGAGCGTGGCAAGACTTGTACTGTTCTAATGCTGGATAATCTTCTGGGTCACATTCTGGAAAGCTAAAATTTTTCCGATATTCTGGATACAAATTTAGGAATCTGAAAAGAGGATGTAAAATGACAATAAACTCAAATTGAATAAAAAGCTTTGTACCTGATAATAACTTTAATAGAATTTTCTACTTGATTGGGTTTGAAAAATGTCCAAGCACTCATAAGGACCGTTTTTTGGGCCCCAGTTAATCCGGAATAATCAGTTTTTAGCTTCAACTGGGTTGGGGATGATTCTGCCATGTTTATTTTAAATTTTTTATATTTCATTTATTTTGATTGCTATATAAATAAAATACTATGCTGATAATAAATGTTTATGCGCCGTTTGTTTAATTTAAAATGGCTTCAGTTGATAACCAAAAAATATTTTTTTTTATTTCTCGTTATAATTCTCTTGCAGAAAGACCAATTAATTAAAATTATTTTTATTAGTTAAGCCAACTTTTAGATAATTTAATTCTAAACACTTTCAGTCAAATATAAACATCTGCAACATTAGTAAACATGTCTAATGCTTACCAATTGCACATAACTCGCGGTTTCAAACAGTAAATTGCCTTGAATCATGATACTCAATTAAATGATGACTTAAATTCATGAAACCGGATGAAATGATAAGAAGATTGAATCAAGCATGTCGTTCAAACCTACTTCAATCACTTAGCATTAGCAAGCGGTTCGTAATTTTTATTTATGCTTTGCATAAATCATAAATTGTTATGAATTGATGAAATTAATACTTACTATTTGGTTAGGGATTTTTAAACTATTTACATTAAATAATTCTTAAGAATGCGGATTTGAAAACTAACGATTTTTATCTTCTTGTTATATTTTTAATGAATGAAGTTGCCTACAAAAAGACTTACCACAAAGACAAATATGAAAAAGACATATAACATATAACATAAATATCGCGTAAATGAATGTTTCCTTGAAAAATTTGCATTTCCTGAATTTTTAACATAAATTGTGCATATTTTAGTAAAATCACTACAAAGAATTTTTTTTCCTATTTGCATCTTGTTGAGATCATAATTTTGCCTAATTCATTATGCACGTTTTATTCAGAAATTTATAGGCTAATTTTTAAGCTTTTTAGATCCTCATTTATTTTTGATTTAAATGAACTTGAGTAAACTTTATTTGCATAAGAAAAAGTAAACGGCGCCTGTGTAAGATTTTTGAGTATTCGTTCAATGACTTTGGTTTTTAGGCGCACGCGAATGTTAGTCAATTTAAATTTTATGTTGAACATCTGACATCCACGAATAAATTTATCAAAAAAAAAGAAACATTATAGAAGTAGAAAAAGCATATCTACATCAGCAACGTATTCTTGTACATTGTACTAACTATTTCATTCCGTTTCCAGATTTCTTCGAAACTGACCCTTTTAACGTTTATGTGTTCCATACTATTCAATAGAATTTCTGAATGGAATCGTAAAATCAATCCCACTCCTTTTAAATATACAACCTATTCATGCCCACACATTCGCATGTTGCAAGAGATTATCTTTTACTTTCTTTGGCTGATGTAAAGATATCGCAATCGA
>JANSTS010002333.1:0-10432 GCA_026546915.1 Sylvicola fuscatus
GTTTGTTCACTTTAGTTTCATTTACTCGTATTCATAAGAATTTTGCAATAATTCTTATTATTATGGCGCTAGTTTTGATAAATTGATTTATGATGAGTAATATCTCTCGAAAAAATGTTACGGAACATATGAAAATTATTTCTGCTAAAGCGAAAACGATGCTTTTTATTCTAACGATCTAAAATGTGTGTTTCAAAGTGCAATTGCATTGTAAATCTGCTGCAAAACCAAGTTGGTGTGTTGAAAAGAAAAAGTTGATTTTTAAAATTTAAACCTTTGTAATGGAGAGTGGGCAAGATACCTGAAAAGTATCTTTCCTTGGTAAACCACTCCCACCTACCCACCCACCGAAAAAAACGTTGATTCAAAAGGATTGAATCGAAAAAAAAAATTGTTGAAATTTGTATATTTTCTCTGAACAGTTACAGTTACAGTTACAGATAATCTGGACAAATTAGTAAATACAAAATGCAATTGGAAACTTATTGAAAATGATCAGTGAGTAGAGAAACCTGGCCACTGAAGCCAAACTTCTACTCTCATTTAAAGCGTGTAAGCAGCAAAAGATGCGATTATTGCAATGGCAATGGCAATTAATGGCGCAGTTAGTGGAAACACTTGTGCTGGCAGAAAACTATATGCAATTTGCCTCTCTATTGAGGGCACATCGTATCTTAATAATTAAGAAAACGATGAATGCCGCTCTAAAACGCAGTTCGCTAAATAGCGCCAATCACAATGAAAAGCTGCGCGCGCACACGTTTCGTCAACTGCATGACGTGCACTCCTAGCGCGCTGTACAGTGTACATTCAGATAGTTAAGATGTTCGCGATAACATCTTCAAGTGCTGTTTCAGGCAATTTAAACTGACTGTATGTTACTCTAAAACACAGTGCAGCTGCACATACACGAGCGCATATGTGCTGAGCGCATGCACATGTGGGTCAGTATGTTGGACACTTATTGACGCGAGCGAGCTAATTTTTTCGCCATCATCAAAACGGCGCTGCAACGACGCGACGCGACGCGACGTGACCACACTGCATTTAGCTGTAATTGAATCGGACGTTGTCATAGGCGTCCAGGCCGCTGCAATCTGATGCATCTTGAGTGCATAATTGTCTTTGAGCGCAAAGGCAAAATTACATATACATCCTGATCGTTATCTGGCGCTGAGAAGATCTCTGAGAACTTCCATACAGTCGCTCGGCCTGTAAGGTTTATCTGAAAAGAGGTCTTGTAAATGGTTAACCACTGCGGATGGAGTGTTGACGCAACTCTCACTCTGCTAGGCCCTAATCCTCGCCAGTGTGGCACTCGTTTGTCTGCTGCGGTGAATTTTCAATTAAATTATATGAAAGTTTTTGCTAAAATCAACAAGAAACATGTTATAAAAGGCATGTACTCCGACATAGATATGCCTCTACCAGCCCTGCCACATCTGGCTAATCGTATATGTAGTTGAAGATGAAATGTGGATTCCCACGTTCTACTGAAATGCCAAGCCGAGTACGAGCATAATGATATGTTATATATGACAAAGTGAGTCATCAAATGCTCATTCTACAGAACCAACTAATCATTCTATGGCAACCATAAGATGCCCCCGCTGCAGATCTTAGCATATTACGATCAACCGTATGACAGTTGCTGAATTGGCGGCGTCATTTGCATTCCTGATTGCCGTCTTACTTATGACGGACAGTTTAATGCTACACCAAGAGTGAATGTAGCGTGAAGCGGGCAAATCGAGCCGAATAAGATGTGCCGAACAACGAAGATTCCACGGTCCAAAAATTCATAATCCGCGGAATTCCGAATGATTTTCTAGTCACAAATAAAAACATCAACATGGTCACACCGCAGCGCAATTCCAAACTAAGACGTACAGCCATCATCGCATGTGCAGCCTGACCTACTGAGCACTCTAAGAAAACGACGTGTTTACCTGTGGAGTGTGCAGACTGGCGATAGGTGCACAGAAGGAACAACACCAATTTAATTCGACTGAGCATTTCGACGCGGGCTGCGAACGCAATCAATCAACCGGCCACGAAAATCTTAGAGCCATTGTTCTGCCACCAAAACATAGATCTCTAGACAGTAGACTTTATCACAAAGATATGCGCAGAAGCGAAGAGGCAAGTGAAAGTTGATGGTTGACGTCGCGTCGCGTCGCTGACTCAAACTAATCCAAATGCATTTAGAAGACGCTTACGATTCGCTGGAGAGTCCAACTTTTGGGTGCGTCCAATTTGCGACCCTGCCACAAATGGTTCTCGCATTTACTTAGATCGCCTTCTAAATGAATGAGGTCGAGCTTTCTTGTGCTTAAAGCGCCCCAATAAGTAGTTGGCTGACTCTCTCAGCTCATACGCCGAATGCAATGCAATGGCTGGCGAGTCCGTCGACGTCTACGACTAATCTTTATGGAGTGTCAGCTGGACCGCCTCGGGGTGCTTTTTGATTGAGTTTTTACACGGCGGCCAGTGATTTACAACAAACCAACAATTAAAATGAAAAGTGTTTGCGCTGTTTGAATAGCGAAATGGGGCCGACCATTAATTTTGGTTTTGGGATGATGAGTCCGAAGTGAGGCGAGCCGCCACAAGTGCCTTTAAATGGAAACATTTTCTTTCTGTGTTTACTTTAGCGCGCTGAAGTGGTCTTGAAAGTTTTATTCGATTATCAGGCTTATATCGGCGAGATTTGCGGCTAAGAGGATGATCTTTTCATTTTTTATTGCGTTAAATGGAGAAAAATTACACTCGTCCATTTTTAGCAATTTAGCCAATTCAAAAACTTTATTTGAAATAAAAAATTTTGACCTTCAAGGGTTCACATTTGGTTGTTCCTGTAATTCTAAGGAAAATCGACGGCTTAAAAAGGGAGGCAAGACATATTGCATCAATTCTTTCGTTTCCCTTATACAACGCAAAATTATCTAACTTTTTTTTTTACCGAAAAATAATCAAATTACCATTAATCTGGGATCAAATAATTTAATGGATGATTAGTCGAAGAAATCAATCAATCATTTTTGTTTGATGGAAATTCGAGAGTGAAAATTGGAAGACATTAGTCAAAAGTATCAGCAAAGTTCTTAAGAAAATGATGTACTTAATTATGTATAAACATTATTATAAATTTTGTGATTTTATGATTTTATGATTTTTCATTACATTTTAGGTTTTAAACATATCTAAAACTTTGAATAACCTAAATCTTGTCAAAAACAAATTCTATGCTTAAATGTTGTAACAACAATCTTAGCACTCGTTCATTCGTCTTTACAAAAATTCAAACTTATTCAAAGTTAATGGAATGGAAGGAATGGATGCAGGTGCTAAGCTTAATCTAACTAATTGCCTAATTTATGTAAATGCCAGCCATTATGAGAACGCGACGCCACTGAAAGGCCAATAACAGTTATCGTTTGCGCCTGCGCAGCGCGACGCGACTCCTCGTTGAACATGAATTGCCCAGCCTTATGGCGATATGATTTTAATTGAATAATTAAGGCGGCTGCAGCAGGTAGCTGCGATCTTCGGCAATTAGCATGCCCACCGGAAAATTAATAATCTTGATAATCCGATTGCCGTACGCGTCGCATCGCAACAACATAAGAAAGCGAATTTAACACACACGCAAGACACGAAATGATAATTATGTGACAAATATTTAATTAGCCAATGTGAATCATGCAAACTTTGAATGTGATGACTTTCTTTTCTTGTATAATTGGCTTTTTTGCTTGCTCACCGCGCCGCGCCGCCGCCGCGCCGGCGCAACATGAATCTAACCGCACAAACTCGTTGGCGCACACTCAGTTGAGATGGGCCACAATTTTGTGATTTAAGTCCATCCACAAGTTGACACTTCTCGTCTAATTGCCGCTTTTCCAGGTGATTGTGTTTTTTGTGTGCCGAAATCGGTATTAAGGTCTTGGGCCCGCGTCCGAATCACAGATTCGGACGCGGGTCAGTCTGTGTCGCGCCTCGCCGATGCGGGCGACCTGCGCACGAGAACATCTGATCTGATTTAGTTAAACGCGCCACTTTGTGCGGCTGGTTAGCTATACTTAGTGGCGGCCATCAGGCGCGGCAGGCCTACAATTAAATTAGCATTAATCAATGTACGCCTGAACAATCATGCAATTGTGGAGAGCACTCGCGGAATGCGGCCAAATGGCGTGGCTGATTTTTCAATAATAGTAATCATCGCATGGACTTCTGCTTTTCCTCGGCGCTCCGCCTAATTATTTATTGTTGCGATTTAGACGTTTCTTTTATTGATTAGGTTCCTCGATTCCTCGACTTTCATTTCCATGCAGACGAGCTGCGATTCCCACCATTACCAATTAGGAATGCAGTAAATTAAATTGTCACTATAAATTAGGTGAATTAATTACACCCTCATTCTGTCACTACAGCAAAGTGAGATGCCTCCTCACCACAATCGACTAGCTAACCCCATTCAGTATCACAATGCCATGCCATGCCAGCATACAACAATTAAGTGAACAAATGAAGTGAAAACATAACATATTATTACACATAACATACACGTTGCAGTGACACACAAAAACTGACAGATTGACATCTTTGAGGCGCAAGAGGTCGCCAATAGGGCCGGCCCACTGTTGCTGCAGCATAATTTACATAAGTAAAAGGAACACTCATCAGCGCCGCCAAAACGTCTATACTTATTGACCCACCCATATGGGTGATGGCTTCCATCACATGCGATCCATCTCCGAGTCGCAAGCCTTCAACTACAATGGCACAGCATAATGAAAAATCAATTCATTGATTATCACGACATTGTGATAAATTACATAGAAAATGGTGGCGCAGAAGAAAGTGCGCGTACAGACCGGGAATCAGACAACTTGCCTCACCTGCGCTGCCTTCCTTGCTCCCATCCGTACAGTTTAAGTGATAAAGCTAAATAATGTTTATCTTGAAGACGTAGACGAGTACGAACTGCATCATAATATATGCTTGGGAGAGTGTTCAAATGGCGTGGCGTGCAGTAAATGTCAATATCGATGAATTTCCCATGAGAAATACCTACTCAATCACATGAGCACCGTCGCGTCGCGTCGCGTCGCGTCGTATTGTTGGTGCCAGACCACGCTTCGAGAACATAAGACGGCTGAAAGAAGGTAGGAGCTGCATCAATAAGTTGAGAGGACGACGCGACGGTCACATTGTTCGCGAGATGATAATAGTGCATACATGTCGGTCGATGGGAATGTGTCCCACTGGCTCCGGACTGGCCACGTTTTGACCCACATTTCTTGTCAAAAGATCAAGAGTTTACTCGCCTCCGTATGTAAAACGGATAGACGATGATGATTATGTCGCACCTTTTCCATGCATATGGCAGTTCATTGCAAATAAATGGCGCATCTGGCACACACCCAAATGAGGCGAGAGGCATCCGTCACTCACTCACTTCAAGCAGCTAATAAATAATGCATTTTAGGTTTTCTTGCAGGATAATGTAGACTTTGGCTGTGATTGAATTTTACGTCCAGTACAAGTTTATAGATGTTATCAATGATTTGTTGTGGTTTCTCTTTCGCAAAGTCTTCAGTCTTCAGTCTGCACATAAAACTAATGCGCTGAACTATGCTGCAACAAAAAGGTTCTCGCTGCAGTCTTTTGTTTAATGTTTCGCTAAGAACATTAACATCTCCTAATTAATTTCATTTAATGTTAACGTCTTCGAACGACTTTCACTTTAAATTGGCCAGATTTTTATATGCTTCACCGTAAATTGATGCTTGGCATAGGAGCATATGTTGCTACTTGTCCAAATGAGGAGCCATAAGTGGCAAAGTGTAATAACACGAGTGCTACACTCAGTGAAATCTTGCAGCGTCTTGCTCCTCTTAGAGCATCTTATATTGTACTTGAAAATGTGTGTGTTGGATTATCATTTTTCCCATCAAACGCGAGAAACATTCTTAATTTCGTCACACCTCCGACGGCCAACGGTGACATTTTCTGGTTAATCAGGCGTCTCACTTGCTCCAAATGGAAAGATTTGGCCTAAGGGGACAGTTGCCAATTGAAAAGACACATTTGTTCTGGAGCTCTGAACGACTCGCATCTTTGAGTGACTGCTTCTTTCATTTCTGCGGTGTTCGCTAAGGTGTGAATTAAAAAATCGCCAATCTAACACAGATTGGCGGCGGGTGAGCAAAAAACTTGAAACTGTCTTTCTTCTTTCTTCACTTTTATGTTGAGCATATTATACATGTGCGACAGCAGATGTTGGCGGTGGATACATTGTTTTTTTTGTTTTGTAGTGGACGCGAAGACGTTTGGATCGATGCGAAAAGTCCAAAGGCACGCGCAAGCGCAATGAGGGGCCTCATTATGACACTCCAAATAAGTCCCGGAATTGTATCTCGCTGTTCTACTCTAAATATGATCATATCAATCATGATTTCGCGATTGGATGTCACTTTAATTAAATTATTCGCGCTTAATGATCGTGCGCAGATTTAGCTCGCGCAGGTACAACTCGTTCAGGTAAATCATTTGTAAACGGCAATCCTAAGAACTTAGCGGAAAACAAAACAGAAAACTTTCCCCTCACTTCTGCAGTGACTTAATTTAAGCACAGATTAAATGTGACTTAAATTGATCGAAATGTGTACAAAGACGGTGCCAATGCATTCCAGGACCCCTATGAAGTCGCTCTGAACTTGACGGCACCTCGCATGCCACCGACCACTCGACAAGTGCATATTGATGCATTTAATTACCTATATGTCATTGCATTTAGTGAATACGAAAACTGCGGCAATCGATGGGGACGAGTGACATGGCGCGGCGCGGCGCGGCGTGGTGTGGCGCGGCGATTTCCCGTTGTGCAGTGCGCGACTCGCGTGCTGGCGCGCATTGATTAATTTGTTTTGCCAATTAATTTGGTGGTTGTCTGTTTTGTTGTTGTTGTTGTTGTTGTTGTTGTTGCAAAGCTCTCTTTTGCGCGAATGTGTGCACACATGGACGAGGAATCAGCGGGAACAGCCGTCTGTCAGACAGGTCGTACACCCCGACCAGCTCAAGCATCTGCTCTTGTTTATTTTCGGAGTGGCCACAGCGCCAGGCCTGTTTCACGCCGATGGGATGCGCTTTGTGCGTTCAAGCCATTGTTAACCACTTAAGACGCCGGATGATCTCATCGAATTTGTGACTCATTGGCTAATATCCGCAAACAAATTTAACTTTTTCCATACTAAACAAGATGCCAAGATGGTTAATCAGGAACTGAGACACTTCAAGATGCACCAGCACTAATTTTCGATCTCAAGATATTCGTAAACTAAGGTCTGATTATCAGATGATAAGTGTTAGTCGCGCGTAGCTCTTAATGGTAATCGCTGCCCTGCAAATGCAGTTTTTGTTAGGAGGCGGGGTGGTGGCAAAATGCATTTAACATTCCATCAGGACGCTGAACTAGTCGCGATGGCTTCAATTTCAATCACCTCTGATATGTGCAGCTGCTACATTATATGCCATCAGCAGTCCGTACATAAAGGTAGATGCAGATGGTGATGATGATGATACGGCTGCTGCTTGGCTTCTTCTGGTCCACTTGTGGTGCCTGGTGCCGCGGTGGTTGTGGCAAGGGTGCTAACGATGCGGTTGGCGAAATGCAGGAGCACACACATAAATTCTTGTAATATCATTTACTTAAGAAGACGTAAAACTCTACACCAGGTCCATAGTAGGGCAGCAAATGGATAAATAATTTACTATCCAGACACACCCCGGATCTGAAGTGAGTAAATTTATCGGCAAACAGCTCATTTGGACTTCAAATGGGACGTCAAATCGTTGGCTGTACTAAAGATCGCTAGCTTTGTTATGGCTTTTCAGCGCGATATTGAATATCTCTTGTTTCTTGTATTTAAAGCGGCGAAATGATTAAGATTATTTGTTAGCAAAGATTCGTCGGACAATCTGGCTGCCACATCATGATTTACTTTTGAAAGTTGAGACGCGTCACACATCAAACCGAAAAGGCAATCTCTTCGTGTAAGTCCCATAAAGTAAGTGGCGGCTGATTGTGAGCTGTTCCAACGATGGCAGCGACAGAAAAACGCTGCCCAACGGCCAACGTGCGACTGACACATCGAAGAGACATGTTCTGACACTTGTCACTTGCGGTTAGATTAAAGAGAAATTATTGCACTTTCGTGGAAGAAGAAGCTGGCTGAATTCTGCGAGTATTAATCGAGAAGATGGCAGATTTTCGGTAAGCTCTCATAAAGACGCGTGAAATCACTCTCACTCGCCATTCAGCAATTACATTTGCATTATTAGCTCCTTTTACGAGCTGTTTACGAGCACGACTTTTGCACTCAACGCTCATAATTGCATCATATGCATCACAATTGTACTTAAATGACTTGTAGCGCAGCGCCGCAGACAATATAACAATTAAGATGTTGCGTTTGCGCGTTTGGCTGTACGTGCACCAAGTAACTACATAACATAAGTATTACTTATGTATGTCTGGTCACGTTTTCTCATACGATATGCTTATGTTGTGTGTGCGCTGTTAATGCTGTTATATCAAATTATATGAATATATAGTAAAATGCGCGCATTGTTCGCAGTCCTTTGGCTGCACTCTCGCAGGTTGCAACTGCAAGTGTTGTGGCGTGTCTGCGAGCCTCATTTGCATATACATTAAACATTAATAAATCAATGCACGTTGCATCACACTTAATGATATAGCCGTTTTGCATGTCAAATGTTTACGCACATTCTTTATGGAATGTTTCGCTTCTGACAAGATCACTTCCTTATATTTGGTTGCTAGCAAATACTTAAGGAATTCAGTTACTTATGTTACTTAGTTTACTGATTTATGCTGCAATCAATTTTTTGACATATTCATAAATGTATAGTTAGGAACTCTAAATTTCAATCAGGCATGTCTCCGCCTCCCAGTCCCGAGTCCTCCGAAAATTGAATTATTTATGCGCACGTCGAACGTCAGATGCGGATGATCGCCGCCACTCTCCTGCATCCGAAACGCATCATCGGGCAATCGTTTTAATTTGCGACGATCGCTGTTTTTTCTGCGTGTCTGCACAATTGCATGCAATCCCCACACGTGCACAGTTGGGCCACTATTGATCATATGCACGCGGGATAGCCATCAGTGGACGGATTGCTTTGGAGGGCGTGGATTTTTTGAAATGTTGATGAGTGGTTGAATGCAAGCTGGAATGGAGGAGGCTGAGATTGATGGCTTGCTACGCAAGTATCAGTGTTTTTCATTTTTTCATTTTCCAGCGCAGTTTTTCTGCGGTTTGGCGGTGAATGCAGGTGCAGCTGTTTCCCTAATGTTTATAAAGGGTGTTTCAAGAATTTTTGAATTTTTTTTTTGTTCTCAAGAATTATGAGTTTACGACTCTAGACAGAATTAATCGGTTGAAGTGTTTTTTGCGACTGTTATTAAAGTGACAAAAATATGTGAAAATGAACAAATTCCTTTTTTTGTGTTTTTTTTTTGTTACATACAGATGTTAATTGAAACAAGGAAATACTTTGGGATTTCATTCTGCAATATTATTTTTGAAACTGTTGTTGCAAACTCTGAATTGTTAAGTCATTGTAATTAAATAAATTAAAAGAAAATTAAAAAAAGTATAAAAAAAGGAACACCCTTTATATGGTTTCAGCAATAAACCCTCTCCGCACAGGAAAATGACGTTCAACACAAAGAATAGTGCAATGATGTATTGCGCTGAAGTAGCTGCGTGCACTCTCGCCGTAATCTGTGCAACAAATCTAACGGTGCATCTTCCTATTAGGAGGAAATTAAAAGCAATCTGCAGTTAGTTAAAACACAAATTTCCACGGCAGAAGTGCACCCAGCGCGGCCGCGCCGCGCACCGCCATTAACTATAACAGCGGCGATGGCGTGCGCACTCGTCTACACGAAAATGTCCGCGACTTTGAGCTTCCACAAAAAGCTGCGGCCATGCAGCCAGCGGGCTGCTGCGATTGTAATATGTTAATTGCCGATGACACGCGAAATTAGCGCCGCCGCCATAAAAAGCGGACGCAACTGCGCGTTTAATGGCCGGCGCGACGTATGTGCGCCTATCAATACCAACGTTTATGAAGTATTGATTGAGTTATCGACATCTTAATGACTATTGACAAGACGCATGCGTGTTTCCAGGTCAAAAATATCTGCAATAAATGCAGCACATCACACATGTGATTTATGCGTGTAGTGACATTTTAATTTATGCGCGCGCTCCGCCGCGCCGCGCCGTGTTGCCGTTGTTGTTGTTGTTGTTGTTGTTGTTGTTGTTGTTGTTGACTTTTCCTCTTTCGCCAGATTTTCACTCAAGCAACGGCTTTCCGCGAACTCACGGTACAAATGCAC
>JANSTS010002333.1:10532-40730 GCA_026546915.1 Sylvicola fuscatus
TCGCCAGATTTTCACTCAAGCAACGGCTTTCCGCGAACTCACGGTACAAATGCACGCAGTTCAGTTAGACGCTGGTGCATCAATATATATATTGCTGATAGCATATGCAAATTACTATGACGACGCGATTGTGCAGCAGCGCATCGGAGTGCGTATCCATCGACATGTGTGTATGTGTGTGTGTGTGTGTGTGTTTGCGCATTTGTGCACTATGACTTACTGCACATTCATTAGGAGAGGCGTGCTGGCATGCTGCATCACTTTCACCGCTATTGTTGGATGCATTGCGATGCAGTTGAAAGTGGTGCCGGCGATTTTGTTGCGCCTCGCCTCACAGTTTCAATTGAAAGTGCATATGAGCGCGCTTTTGTACAAATATTGCTTTCCTACAAGATTTACACAATTGTCCAGCTAATTTGCAACATCGGACAAAGGTTTTCCGATGTTGACTTGATTTCCTAATGCAACTCACTGGTGACACTCTTCTGTTATGCTGCTCATAAAAATTGTATGTATTATCGTATTAAACACACTTTAGACGACACAAGTCACCTAATAAATAGTTTGAACTTGAGGAACTCATAAAAGTTGTCCAAAAAACCTTGAAAAACGCGTTCTTTTATGTCTGTCAATTATGTAAGGTGCTTTTCAGTTTTTAGTTCTTAAGACAAACATCAGAAGTTTCAAAATCTTTATTCTAAGACCATCCGCAAATGATTATCGTGTCACCCAATCAAACTTTCTTTACATTGTATTTTGTAGCATCTATTTTATGCTCTCGGCAAAACTATCGACAGAGGGATCATAACTATCTTTATCAGTTCAATCTATGATGCAGCATAAAACTACAATGTATTTTTCAGTCTCGCTAAGATACTTTAGAGATAAACTCACGGCAAACATAATTGATAAACTATAGAATCAGTGTTTACAAACTCTAAAACATGTAATGGCCATTATGTCATGTAAAGTTTACATTATAAAGTCAATTACATATATTTTCCAATACAAATCTAACACAAAAATAGTGATTCGGTCCAATCTACCACCACTGAAATGCATGATACCTCTTGAGAAACAATGGCCTCTTAATCTTAATGTATTTTCTCTTTGTGAAATCGAGTTGCGACAGTAGAACAAAACAACTAGAATTTGTACAGAAATAATTTCAACCAAGTAAACAATGTTTCGAGGTTTTGTAAGATTCCTGTATTTTTTTATTTTTTATAAATGACTTAACCTAAAACTTTAAGGTGTTTCCAATAACTTTGCCAATAACTTGACCTTGAAGCTGGATTTTGTATGAAATTCGAATATTTATTACTTCCCCTCTTAATTGATCGATGTTTGCAGAAAACATTGAGAATGGCTGTTACTTTTCCCTTCTTAATTATGTTAAAAATGTTTTTCTTAAAAAAAAAAAACAATTTCTTAAGCTACTTAAGACTTTTTTAGTCCCAACTCTTGTAAATGTCTTTATTTATATCAAAAATCTGATGAAACACCAATTTACATATAATTGAAGAAGCTCGAAGCTGTCAAGGAAGAACTGTCGGTTAAGCAGACATCGCAAATGTACAGTTAAATTCATTCCAAGACGGCGCGGCGCAACTATTTTGAATAGCAAACAATCATATTAAATGCCATAAACACCGCGCGAGTAATTAAACTGAACAGACGAATGATAGCACTTCTGCTTCTCCTTCGATCTCCAATCGATTTATAGGCAATTTACGATATTGCCTTTGCTGCACGTCTTCTCAGTATGAAGACATGCGCATTTACCAAGACAGAGAAAGTACCACGCGCGCAATAGCCACCGCCAATTTGCATTAAGCATTAATTTACTCTCGCCCATAAGCTCAGCCAAGAAAGTGGTTTGCATATGTGCCACATGACTAGTCCGATGCATTTTGGAGTTGATTACAAAAAAAAAAAAAAAAACCTATTAGTGGCCATCGACTGTCTTGTATTAAATGTTGCGAGCAGTGACGCACGTGAAGACGGCCATCCATCTACCTATAAGACATCGTTTTATGGTTTTGCCTATATAGTCGCGCGCGTCGTTACTGGAACATAGCGCATAAAACGCATCAGCATATCATATAGGTTCTGCAGGTATAGAAATACCTGCTGCAGCGGCCCGCTAATGGACGTCATAATGTATGTGGATGGCAAATATTTCGCGTGCTAATAACATATACGAGCGGCTGCTCACATGCAAGCCGCTGATTGCCGTGCAGAACATGCGCTTCAGCACATCTGAAGATGCGAGCGCGGCCAGCGTCTGAGTGTGTGAATGTGTGATTAACTGTAAACGTGTAATATATTCTATATGTTCTATTTAAGAAGCGCATTTCCAGAAAAACAGCATCATTGTCGGTATTATGTAAACGCATTAAACAAACGATAGCGCTGTGCTGAGGCGGCTGAGTGGCCTGGCCGCGCGCGCTGCATCTTCAGGTATGCACCAAGCACCTATGGCAAATGCATAGCCATAGAACAAAGGGGAATACAAGAAAATAGTAAGTGCACTGTTCACATGCACTTGAGATGGCCTCAGCGCTGCTGCACCACAGAACATCGACGACGCGACGACGCGAACGCATTTCTCGACTTCCCATAAATGAGCCATAAAATGTTCGCGTTTAATTTACAGCCAGCCTTCAGCCGGGGTCAGGAAATTCGCAGGTGCATTATGCGAATGATTTTCTTGTGCATGAAAAGTCCTCAAGCCTTATGTGAACATGAAAGTTGTTGTCGTTGCGTAAAATGTAAGCGGTAATTCCATCAATTTTCCAAGAATGTGTCCAAATGTCCTCGTCGCATGATGTTGAAATCAAAAGTATAACAAATGCCATTATTTGTCTATGAAAAGCGTCTCACAATGCGCGCGCTGTTTTGTTGATTGTCTTATTCTTGTATTGTTAGACGAGGCGACCCCGCGCGCAGCGTCTTCTGCGCACAGTTGCGCCATTACACAAATGTCTTGCGCTGTTTGCGGCTAAATGACACATTTCAAATATACACAGAAGACGACACAAACAATGTGTATTTTGCGCGTGGGTGGGATACCCACGGCAGGGTGGTGACGTGGCGGTGCGGTGCGGTGCGGCGTCGCGTCGTTGCAGAGTCGTTCGTGCGCGCAAAATTCACCATAGCGACAATTCGTATTCGTAATGAATAACTGCTACACACAATTTAACCGGCAAATTGGCGCTGCCGGGTGCATTGTTCATCGCCACACGTCGCGGAGCAGCCGCCGCGCATTAGAGTGGCCGCACGCGCGCGCGCGCCACCGCCGCCGTCGCACAATCGACAACATAAAACAATTATTTAAATCATAACTACATTGGTTTAGCATTGTCGCATTCAACTATGTTGGCACAGCAGGCGTCTAACGCCCCGCGCGGTGCGCCAACGCTTCTGGCCGAACGCGAACATGTCGCTACGAATTCCAACAAAAGGCGACACATTACGATGGTAATTACCGCGGTTTGTGTAATAACAATTTGTGCTGTCGCATTGTCTGCAAGGAGGCGTGAAGAACATCGGCGAATTTTCATGCGCCACGCCGCGCCGCACAGTCTGAGGCCACTAGACGTTTACGAAGACGTCGCATTCGCCTTTGTGCTCATTGACAGTTTAGGATGAGGCTAATTTGCTCGTTAGATTGTGTTGTCTTGAAAGATGATTTGTTTTATGATAATTCACGTCATGTTCAGTTTGTGCAAGTTAAAAAGATTCGCCAATTTACTGTCAATCTCTATTCTTGTAACAAATGATTGACGGATCTCTGCTACTATTCAATTTTAAATTTATGCTTCAGCGATTTGGTCGGATGCAAAAAGGCTTTTGTCTATGATTGGCCAAAGGCCTCCTTTCGCCTCAACCTCAAGGACAATTCTCACTAGAAGAAAATCAGTTACTGCATGGAGAAATCCTATCATAAAATCTCATTATGTCAATTTGGTAGGAAATTACTGCATTTGCCTACTTCTGTCACTTATTGCAATCGAAAGTGTTCAATTGAAAGTAAATGTCACAATGAAATTGTTGAAATTACATTTGTCTATTGTGCAATATGCTTTCAAATCCATTCGCTTCGTCGAACACCAAGCATAGCCGGCGCGTTCGCCTTGCCAACAGCCAAGCGACGACGACGACAACAACGCGATGCTGCGAGCATGGCTAGGCACTAATAGCGTCGGTGTGAGCACATGAAATAATGATATTGCATAAAAGAGATGCGACGACGCGACGGCACACGCAAACCTCAGCGCCAATGACACAGCGAACTGCTTGTGCGCGCGCAGCTCAATAGACGAATAGACGTGCTAAATGTGACACAAAACGACGACGCGCGCGATATGCGCGCGCATGTATTCCGGCTTATGCGGTATCTGGCGACGCGACGCGACGGCCCACAACTATAAGTGAAAGTGAGAGTGCATCTTGAGCATATATTGCCGCACGAAAATATACTTTCGCTGATTTGGTGTGTCGCGGAGAAAACGACGGAAAAAATAATGGAAAATCTGTCGGCGGAGTGACAGTGACTTCTGGTTGGGAGTTTTTCGCCCGAGAAATGCCCGTTTTCGGCCAAGCCGGCTGATAAATCACCAAATGGGCTGTGTGAGATCGCAACGGGCCATTAACGAACAAGATACGAAAACGATAACCAACGAAAAACAAAAGATGGACTCAGGTACACACATGCGAATCAAAAGGTGATTAATAATAATGATTAAAGGTGGTTTGCCTGCAGGTATCCCAGCCAGCACGTGAATACCCGATTTCGGGCTAATAGGTACATCAACCTTTTGGGGTTGCACATGAAGGAGCCGGCCGACGCGACGTACGAGGACGCGACGCTGCCTGCTGCCGGCTGCCGGCTGCCGGTTCTTATGCTGCGAAACATAAAAAAACGACTCAACAAGATTCTAATTAGGATAATTTAATGATTCAAATCTGGTTGTTGGATGATTATCTTCGTGGCTGTTTCTTCGAGATGTTTTGTTGCGCGCTATTCTACGTTTGTTTGCAGTCTAAACATCAATTTGCACATCGTCGTATTTGCCTTATATGATTTATATGTTGGCAAAGTTCATAGTTTCAGTAATTGCCCAGTGACAGACCTTCCATCATGTTGCAACAATGATAATAATAATAGTAATAATGGGCAACAGCTGGCAGCTGCTTCGGCGCGCCTCTTACGTAATCCCTAATCAGTAATGGAACAGGTGATTGAAATTTTCCTTTTGTTTTGGTTTTGTTCCACAACTGCGTCGATAACGGTGCATTTTTTGAGGAAAATGAAAGTTTAGGAGAAAGACTCAAGCGACGAACTTTCGATATGCAAAATTTTGCGATATTATTAATTTTTTTTTTCTCCCAATTATTCTTTTGTTTTTGTTTTCAACAATTAACAGTTTCAAATATAACCGATATCAAAAAGATGAATTCCAATTCCGGAAAGTACAGTACATATCGCAACATAAAAAGACGTAATAAACCTAATTTTGATATTTAAATTGCTGAACCATTTTCTCAAGCCTGGTTCTTCTAGCGGTCGTTAATAAATTGCGCAAATGTGTTTTTATTGCTTCTAATCAAATGATCGGTAATTCCATTAAAAAAACATTTATCGTTATAATATTTAGAAGCAAATGCACGATTGCAACGTTCAAATCGTAAAACTGTTTGGCTTCAAACATGATCAAATGTTGTCCAAACTGTTTGGATGGAGTTATGAAATGTTACGACTCTTGCAACTTGCAGTAAAAGAAAAAAAAAACTGTGTTTCATAACAATAAACAACATAATTCAAGGAATCTCACAGAGAATACCAAGATTGCTCCTCCTAACCTCAAACGAACGTGTGACATTGAAGCAAAAACGGAAAGAATGCAGCTGTCAGTTGGAGAGGCTGCGCAAGCGCACTAGCGACTAGCCCCATTGTGGCAGTGAATTCAGGGAATCGCCATCATCGTCGAGGAGAAGCGCGCATTCAGACGAAGACTGCATGTCTCGCATGTAGGAAAAATGCAAATAATTAAGTGTTGACAAACGCGTATATGGACGAAGAACGCGCACAGCGAACACGCTTTACGAGTTTTTTTTTCCTTTTTTTTCTTTTTTTTTTGGACATTTGTTCACACCGCGCACGCATTCAACTTGTCTATTGACCGCCTTTGTGTCAACAAATTTGGTTTGTTTGACTGTTACTGGAGACGGACGCGCGACGGCGAGGACTGAGGCGACCACACGCATCAAACGTCGGCTTCCGTCTTTGTGAACAGAACTAAGACAACAAAACGAAACACATATCTTCGTTAAAACGCAGTCTCTTATCAATCGATTTCTGCGTTTCGGTTCAGCAATCTTGCGCATATTCGACAAAATGCCGTTAGTTACTCGCTTATGCAACGCAGCACACGCAAGCGCATACGCAGCATTTGAATGGCTCAAATGAGTTACGGCGAATGCAGTTTTAACGGGTTTCTTCAATTATTTGCCCATCATCAATTGAGTGCGGTCTGTGCAATCACGTAACGCAATCGCTATAAGGTTCGAGAACTTTGGAGCACCAAAGCGCAGGCGCGCGCGCACACAAACGCGGAGTTTCTGCATTCACTTAATAGTCTCGTCCAAGGTCATCAGTCAGCTGAGTCGACCGTTCACTAACAGTAACTGACTTCTTTTAATCTGGTTCAAGCAGATTGTGTAAGTGTTGTTGACGAACATCTTCTTCGACATAGAGAGAGGGAGAGAGAGAACGAGAGAGAGAGAGAGAGAGAGAGAGATCCTAATTGGTAATTAAATTTAAATAGTAGCCAGTGAGAGGGCGTCGCATCCTCCGCCCATCCCAAAACGGCCACTAAATTAGGAAGATGTGCTGCTGTTGTGGTAGGCGCGCGCTGCATCGACGCCGCGACGCACCTCAATAGTACTGCAGGTCGTACCATTGAGAACTAGATGTTTGATGATAGTGCAACGGAGCAAGAAGTCTTCGGACACGGCCAGCCGCGAGAACAAATCGCACAGATAATGTTCTTTGGGATCTCTTAGAACGGACGAACGGTACCGAAGAAGCGCCAGACATGTTGCGGTTAATTTATAACAACGTTTCTTACATTATTTTTTAGTTTGTTTCTTATTTCGGTTCTTTCTACTTCGCAATCGGACTCGGTGTATGTTTTTGTTTTCATTTCGTCTTCTTATATTTTTTTATTTTTTTTCCCTCCCTGCCAAGTGTACTCGTATGTATATTTTTCGCCACATTACCATTCGTCGTTCGCTATATGCACACGCACCAGGTACTGGTCATGTGAGTGTCTCTCGACGTATGTTACTCTGCTACGGTTGTTTTGGCCTAAGATACGGTGCGACGTGCGTAGCGTTTCCCACCGATACCGTCCATGTGAGCCGCACCTCCTCTCACCACACACCACCACTGGACACCACCGACTTGCACAAATCAAACATATAAGACATTTGTCTTCGATGTGTCCACCTCTATAATTCGTGGATGTTGCCGCAGGACCGCGCTAAGCAAACACTCTAAAGTCTCCACAAAAGCTTAGAAATGGCTCAGGCAACAGATTGAACTGATAAATTGGTAGAAAATTGCCGGCTATTCTCGCGGTTTACACAAAAGATGATGAACGGGCGAGGTGGCCCCGAAATTTATTCTTAATTATGCTTCTGTAGTGTTTCTGTTATTAATAGGCTATTAGCTAAACATAAAAAATCAAATACATTTGGAGAAATGGCGGAAAAGGCCATCGACGTCTGTTCGCTGCAGTCTTCTGACCACCAAAATCACTTCAATGAACTGTTGGTGCGTATATCTCAATTAATCAGCTAAATAGCCATTAATTAGGCAGTTTTCATTTTTTATTCGTTCGTTCGTTTAACAAACATTTTTTGTTTTTACACTTTCTTATGTGTTATTGCAATTGAAGTTGGAAATTTGAGGTAAAATTTTTGTTTGTGCTAAGATTTTACTGACATTTAACACAACTTTTTACAAGTGATGATTTTCTATGATTTGAATATCTTGGGAGACAATCGCATAGAATGTGTAAAGACAAGATCTTGAACTGAATTAAACTGACGATTTATTAAAAACGTCTAAATATAAGTCGTAGGTTAAGGTCGCATCGCTAGTAAAACGCGAAAAAACGATCAAATTGAGAGTGGATGGTGGCACAGGTAATCCGTATCAACGAGGTATGTGTCGACAATTAAACAGGACCGTAAAGCTGTTACCTGGCCATAAACATTTGCACCAATAAAGGCCAGGTAAAGTGTTAATAGGTATTTGAATTAACTATTATAAGGTAAGTATTCCGCATTGTTGACCTGCCCTTTTGCACCGTGATTAACATGACGCGATGGTCAGCACAGAAACTGGCAGAAAACAACCAAAAACTGAGACGGCCTGAACTGTCTGATTAAAGATTATCACTTACTTCGTGGAAGAATGGCTGCTTTTGAAAGTTATCCGTTTTGCTGCAACTTTGTTGTGTGCAGCTCGATGCAACGGCGGTCTCTCAATGTGCTGGCTCGCCTTTAAGATGTTTCGTGTATTAATTTAATAATCAAACGGCCATTAAGTGCCATGCAATTTTATTTTATTTTTTGTGGGCATTAGCACTTTTGTTGTAGCAGATGCATTTGAAAGCGCGGCTCCCACCGACTTAAAATCCTTTACACAAATTTATTTTCTATTCTCTTTTTCCTTTTTTCCTTTTTTCCTTTTTTGCACAATCACTTCACTGTTTCAGAAGTAAAAAAAAGAAAAGACACTCAATAACAAAAAAAAAACTAACTCTTTCTACAATAAATATGAAAACTGCACCAAATAACAAAACAAATAAAAAAAGGAACAACACCAATGAAAACAAAAAAAAAAAGGAAATGTCCAAAGAAGCAACAACAAAAGGGTCTGGCTGGTCACGATCCCAATTACCCTGGCACTTGAATCTTTAATTTAACTTTGATTATAATTATAATTACGCGAAGACGTTTTGTAGATTCTGTTCCACGGCAACGATGGACTCAACGGGCTCCAAGTAGCGAGACGAACTTCATGTGTGTTATTTGCAAAAGAGCTCGCGACTATTCGTGAACGCGGTCGTAGAACTACTGAAGACTGAAGAGTGGCTTTATCGAGACACCACCGTGGTCCGTGCTGTCTGCTGGTGTCTTTTCCATTTCTTTAACCAATTTTTCTCCCTGCCTTGCGCTTTTCGAACATTTCATTTCACATAATTTTTCTTGAAACTCTCTTCTTCGTGTGTTGTTCTTTTTTCCCACCATATAATACATTATACTCGCTTACCTCGCGAGCAGCACTTAATATCATCATCATTGTGCAGTTGCCAGTTTGGGCTCTGCACTCGCAGCGAAACCACAGCGCGAAACGCGACGCGCCGCAAAACGCGTATACGCAGCGATTGTGCGTATATACGATTTTCTGAATTTTCCAGAGGCCAATACCACCGATCGCTAATATGTGCGGATGAGGTTTCCACCCAAAAAAGCGAAAAAAAATCCAACAGAACAGACAACAGGAACCCGCCCGATCATTTAGGTGCAATGAATTAGCTCTCCATGCGCCGTTTAATGTTGATTGCAGTTTGCAATAAAGTCGACGAACCATCGTCTATTCCGTTTTTTTTTTGTTTTGTTTTTTTTTTTTTTTTGTTGTTGCCGAAGGAGCAGTGAGGAATGTGTGGAATACGCACTTATATATATCAAAGAACCAGTACGAAAAGTCGATATGAAGACAGCGACGCATGAGCCAAGGAAATTATTCGCGTTACACGGCCGAGGGGGGAGGGGGGTTGGCGCGATCTTGGGATGTGCTGTAATTGAAGTCAAAGAAACAAAATGCCAACCGATTCGCTAATAATAATGAGAGGAAAATTAACAAAACAAAATATTTCCTACCGAGCGCAGTTGCTGAGCACGCCAAATGTCTTCCAAGGAATTCATTGACTGGCCAAGTGAATGCATCGACGACAATTAGCTGAACTGCAGCGATCGCCATATAGGCGCGCAATCGTCGACTGTTGAGTAACCATCGCCGCTTCGGAGGAACCATATACATATGGCAAGGTGACCGCGCCAAGACATCTGTGCACGCACCGGAAATTCCGCGACTTTGGAGCGGCGCGCGGCGCCTCTCGGCGGAAACAGTACGCCGAAATCAAATGACAAATCGCCAGTTTTGTGTATCATTACAATTTATTATTGTTGGTAATTCAATTTAATTAAAAAAAAAAAAAAATGAATGAATTTAATACGCCGCGCCGCGCCGCGCCACACTGACTTACAAATCTTTGGTATGATGAGTGATGACCCAAAAAGCAACGCGCCGAAAGCAAACAGTCTGACCATCGCAGACGTTTCACTTTTTATAGAACAGCGAAAGCAATAATATTAACGCTATTTGTGCAAAAATGTTCATTAATTCATTTGAATTTCAATTATTCATACTTTTGCTCAGACATTTTCGCTGCTGTGATTTGTTTTTTTTGTTTTGTTTTTGTTCTCTGCATGTTTTGGCGCGGCATCATCCGTCCGAATGGCATGGCCAGGCCTCTCAGGCGTGTACCCTGCCCGTCGAGCACTCCCATCGAGCTCTCAACTCTCCAAAACCAATGAATCTTATCGAAATAAAAATATTTAGAGCAATTTTTTTTAATTATTGCTAGTGCACGATGGAAAGCAAAGCACTAAGACGCTCCGTCGCCGCAGCGTATGCGCTTGCGCACTCACAAGACGCAATTAACGCCAAAGTGAAACTCATCAAAGCGATCGCGAAGAAAATTCGCAAATTAGAACACGAAATTAACAATAAAATCACATTTATCCGCTGAGTGGCCGCGTGGTTGAGCGGTAAAACATTTATTATCGCGTCGTAAGTGGCCAGACTAGCCAAACGACGGCGGAATATGTTAACTGGACCAACGGCCGCCAATTATTATTTTTCGGCGGTTTTGCCACACATTTTCAACAAGGAAGTTCGCGCTGCGGTACGCCCCATCCTGATAGAATGCTTAAACTTTAACGATCGCCAAAGTTATTGCAGCCACTGGGACGCTCGCGCTTCATTGTTGGAGTCGCCTCGATTCTGGACTGCATCTTCTCATTCAATTATTCTTGAACAAAGAATGCTCGTCTTACACGCCCCAATATGGATTTACTGTACTTACATTTACATTAATGTCACGTTTAACAAGTTTAATTGATCCCACGAAATGTTGTGAAACTTGCCGCTATAAAACGAATGGTCAGACAATGAGAACAGCGATCATTATCAGCGTAATTACCCACCAAATGTAATGGAGTGGACGCCCGAGCCAATCGCTTTCCATATCCATAAACAACAAATCGGTTGACCCATAACCTCACAAAATCGAGATAAACACAATCAATTGACTTAACTTTCCTTTTCCTAACCCAATTTCAGGCCGCAACTCACGAGATCGCCGAAAGCTCATCAGCGAGGCGCCACCCAAGCGATGATTCACGCGCGACTCCTAAGTCCTGGAGCTGCGGCTGTCACACAGCTGCTGCGCAGACGCACCCACCTCAAATCGCTGCTGGCCGCTTATAGTTCCCATAGCCATTAAGTCACGTCTAATCTGTGTTTAGTTGGTGCGCGGCCACCACCGCGTCGCGTCGCGTCGTACTGCAGAAATGCCGACAAATTGGCGGTGTCAATGGCGGAATATTTATTCACTTTTCTGCTGCACTCGTATTGGGATGCAGCTCTGCAGGCTGCGAGCGACGATCCGCGGCAGATGCAACGGTTGTGGGTGCTGAACGAGCATTTGGCGTGCGCGACGCGACGGCGGCGATCGTCGTCCGGACACTGCCCACAATGTTTGGTGTAGCCATGAAGATTTGAGACAGGTTGTCGGCGCTACTGTGCATGAATTTGATCTATTGCAGCGCGCACGCGAATCGGGACTATCAGCGAGTCCATGTACATACTAAAAACGAAAATATATAATCTGACTTTTTTGACAAAAAAAAATTCGAATGATGCAGAAACACATTTTGATACCCCCTGACCCCAAAAAAGGGTCTAGAAAAAAAGTCTTTAAACCGAAAATGCCTGTTTGGTGTAAATCTAAAAAGGTAAATTTTATTTTTCCCAAGGTTAACTTATTGATGAAAAACTTGGTTTTTATGAACTATCTTGAAAACGGCTACGACGATTTTCTTAGTTTAAATCAACTTTATTTTACACGTCTTTAGACATACTTTAGGTCATATACAATGGGGAATATAAAATTTTACGCCGGCTCTCCCTGCCACGTGTACTTTTTTGCGATTCGGGAATTATCAATATAAACATTTCAAATGTAAAGTGTCAAACATCTTCCAATACTGATCGTTTAGGGGCATTTGACGGGCATTAAAGTCGCGTCGCCTCGCGTTTTTTTTTGTTTCTTTATAAAACGTGTACAAAGATAGAAATGGGAGCACAAATTTAAAAACAATCAATTCCGGTAGAAATTAGGAACGAGTGAAGTTGACTTTTTGTATTGTGACACACTTAAAGAAAGGCATTTTTAATATTCTTGGGCAAATATGCCATAAAAAACATTTTCCCGTGCAACTTCAATTAAAAAATATCACCGATTACAGTTTCCTTGATTAATTTGCTTTAAAAGGACATTTTCATACAAATAGATTCAAACTTTTCGATAAAAAACATATTTTTAATCAAGTAGAATTTTTCTGCACAAACTGCAAAATTATTTATTTCTATATTCACAAATGAGAAATGTGATGTTGCAGTTTTGGGCGCGTCCTTCGGAGCTGAAGATACTTTGGCAGCGTTCTGAGACAAACGAGTCATCCTCTATTGTATTTGTTGTTAGTCGGGCGACAGGATGATGTTATCCTTTTAATGAATGTCAATTAATGACAAATGAAATTCAGTGCTGTAGTATTCCGTGAAAAATTGTCTTGCAAGTGTATAGACTTTTTGACTAAATCCATTCCAGCGTTCCTTATCGACATTGAATTTGTCTGAAACCTCCGTTTTACCGAAAAAAATTAATTGGAGATGTCCGACGCCGCGCCGCGCCGTGCCGTGGCACGACTTTCAGACAGGATTCAAACGAAGATGAACGAATGCACTCGCCACCTTCCAAACGTCGCGTTCGTGGTACCATTGAATTTTGGAAATTGGTTTGATGCAGAGAGACATGACATCGACTCCAATTCCCACTTAGCTGCTGATGCACACTTTTCAGGTGCGTCGGTAAGTGTCCATTACAAAGGTTTCAATTATAAATTCTTTTTAAATTGATTTTAAATTTTATCAAGAATCTGGTCTGCATAAAAAAATGTTTTGGTTCTCGGTGTTAATGTAAAAAAGCGAGCCATAAGCGAGTTTCGAGCTGTTGGAATGTTAGAGAAAAACACGAAAAAATTAAAAGCATGCCTCAAGACTTGGTTCAGCGTGTCATGTCGGCGGTTTTGGCATGTTCACTCAAGGGAAAGCAAATATATTCAGGGCAAATATGAGGTTCCCAAAAAAAATTAATAAAAAATTGACATCCCTAGAAGATTTAATTTAGGAAGAGAGATAACATAACAGAATTATTTCTACAAAAATGTTGGCTTTGGCTGCAGCTACCGTTGCCCTGATTGGTAACACTTGCATTTGAGGTTCGTGCCAACTGAGTGCATTGTCCAAATATTTATGCCCATCTCAATTGAGTTAACGGTTCGTGTGCATAGGTGTAATGCTAATGGCAAATGATCGATGTGCGTGCTGCCGACACATCAATTACCACACATTCGACGAGATTCATTGAATGTGTCCAATTGTGAAGCCGAGCAAAACTATTTTATTGTTATTAATTGCAGTCGTATCGGAACAGTTATCCATACAATGTCCATTTAATTGCATCTGTTGCGCCGGCCAGTCAGCGCCCCAGAACCGCGAGCACATATGAACGCATGATGAACGGCGAGTTGCGGCGCGGATGCTCACGTGATGATGCGCGTTTGGGCGTTTGGTCCTCGCGGTGACCGAACAGAGAGCTCCAATTATTCGGCAACACCCAAAACGATTGCATATAAGTAGTAATGCAAGTGCAGAGCACATCAAATGGGGCGTCGCGATTCCCAACATACTGCATAAAACATAATTACATATATATACATATACACATTGAAACATGTTTTTTGTTGACTTGAGACTCATCTTAACCTTTATGACCGCCAAAATAACGATCAAAAATGTTTCTCGTATTTGGTGAGTATGTGCATTTGTAGCTGCGATGCACCGCGAGTCCGCGCGCGAACAGGCGCGGCGATCTGGCAGCCAGACCGGCGAAAACTCATGTTGGCCCGTGTTAAAACAGAGCGTAAATTGACAACAACAAAAAAAACACGAACCACATCAAAAAAAAAACAACAACACCTCTTGTACAAGGAAATGAAGAAGTCGAACAAGAATTCTTATGTGAATGCAGCTCTCATAATCGCAATCGCATAAACATAAAACATATTTTCGTTTGGGCGCACAAGAACAGTTACCACCGCCAATCGGCCGCACACATTTAATTGTGCGTTTCGCTGTTTATTTGGCCGTCAACTATCCTTCGGCGATCGCGCACACCCTGTGGACATCCCAGACGCTGCGCTGCGAACGTCTTCAACAAAAGACGCTTAAATCATCCGTTTTGTGAAAATAACTGTAAATTGCATTTTACAATTAACAGGCCTGCAAATGAGTTTAGGGTCGGTCAGATTTACGCGAATCCTGTGCACTCGACGCGCGCGCCTGCTTCCAAACTTCTGCGGTCTCGCGGTAGAATCGCAAAGCGCAAAGAATCGGCAAGAGCATTTTTGGAATTCCATGAAATTAACTGTGCAGCTTCTCGCTGGCGAATAAAATATAAGAAAACATGAAAAAATGAAGAATAATTCGCGTTAAAATGAACCGTCAGTCATATGTTTGCATCGTCCAGCTCCCAATGCATCCGCCTGGACTGAAGCTGATGAGGGTCGCTGTTGTGCGGAAACACTTAGGCGCGGCATTTGGGATTTACAGCAGAACAGCAGGAAGATTGACGGGCTGTGATTGCAGCAAATGGAGATGAGCATTGAACACTGCCATCTCGTGACATCATCGAAGTGCGTGAGCGTTTGTCCGCAGCGGATTCGATAAGTGAGCCCGCTGCCGCTGGTCCACATACGCTGCACATGCCCCAACTGTAAACATCAAATAATAAATTGCACAAATGAAATATAATGAGCCTTTTCAAGCGCATCAACATCTTGATTCATTATTCGTGAAAACAAAAAAAAAAAAACAAAAAGAGTTTCCAAAGAGCAAGAAAAAAAACGCTCATTAACAGCAATTATCGTTTCTTTTGCTTGTGCCATCAACCTCGCAACTATGTCGTGCAGCGCATCTCCGTGAAGACCATCCGCCAGTCGCCACCCTTATGATTCGCGCATTCATTTCAATCTAGGCAACGGAGATTTATGGTGCCGCATAGAATCGGCAGTGGCCGAAACGCATGCCCAATGCCCGGTCGGCGCACGCGCCTTCCACCTGAAACCGAACGCCGCGCCGCGCCGCGCCGCTGCAATTTTTTAATGCATTTCGTACATATTTATTAGTCGCATTAAACAGTTAAGCATCGGCCAAGCGGAGGGCATAATGAATGGTCATGCTCGGCGGCGATTAACTTGTTGGCCGGTGCCCGAAAGAGTGAGCCTGAGCGCCTCATGTGCATCATATTCATACGTGTTCGTCAAGCCGCGCCGCGCCGCGCCACCACTGAGCGCGCGCCAGCTCACTTCGCCGCGCCAATTCTATGCGCGTATTGCGATACAATTAAATTATACATACGTCGTGGCAATCAAAGGGAAACGTTCAATTAAATGTATATAACCAAATGCAACACATTACGGACGGTGCACATGTCAGTCGCGAATGCGCGAAGCCATTGCAATTTCGCTCTTGCTGGTTTCGTTTAATAAACGAGTACGTCTTAAGCGTCGTGATTTGTTTATTTCTTTCATTTTTTTTTTTTTTAACGGAAAAACATTACCCGACTTTGTGACGAAAAATAGAAACTCTTTAACTCTTTCTTCTTCTTCTTCTTCTTCTTAAAGTTTTTGGGAATAGTCAAAATTCGTAAATTAAAACAGTTTCTCAATGTCACTTTTAAGGGCAAGGTTTCTCTTGGTTTTATTAAAATCTTGAATCTTCAGCTTCACCAATCGACAAATGTTTTCTTTGTTGTTATATACGTTAGATCGGACTTTTTGTTTTTCAAATTTTAATGTGTGATATTTTAACTTTTAATCGTTTTTTGACCTAGTCAGAATTTTTTTTTGACCATGACATGTTCAGCAAAGATGCTGGTGTTATTTAAGCCTACAATAATGTAGAAGAAATAATTGCTGATACGTTAACGGTTCAAAAGATAGAACAAAAAAAATCGGTATTTGACCTTGAATAGTTTTGTTATTGAGTTCTATAATTATGTTAAACATCATCCAGATAAAGAGTTTCCTGTTTTTAACATTTACAGAAATTTAAGAAAAAGATTTTTTTTTTTAGGTCATATCACAAAAACTGGTCATAGTTCAAGCTCAATTTTTTGACGCGTTGATAAATAATTAACATACATATCAAAAAATAAAATAAAGTTATGGTTTTGTTTTTGAGAAAAACCCGAAAACGTAAATATTTGCTGGTATGCTTCCAAAGATTGACATTGAGAAAAAAAAATTATATTTCTTAAGGCAATACCAAATTACCACATATCAAATTTTGAATTTAATTACTTTATCCGTTTGCGTGTTATAATGCAAAAAATGACGAGAATTAAAAAACAGTTTTTAGTTTAGTTTAACTTTACATACTTAAATTTGGTTAATTTTGCTCAAGCCGTTTATTACATAATTACAAAACTCCGCAAGGCTAACAATTTTTTTAAAATATGTCAGGTCATTAACATAATTGTTCAAAAAACGATTTTTCTAAGAAAAACTATTTTTTTTTTGTTGATATAGAGACAATTATTTTTAGCAACTTTGCTGGATGTGCCAAGGTTCAAAAACAATTTGTTCAAGGTCCAAAACCGATTCTGTGTAGAAAATAGACTTTCTCTGCTACATATAAATAATATTCCTCTTTTTGACTATTAACAACAATTCTCCTTTTCCTTGAAATGTTCCACAAAGTTTTTATGGTGACTTTAAGGCCTTAGTAGGAGAAGAAAAACAAATTGAAATGTTGACACTTATTGAAGTTTTGTTTATTTTAGTTTCATTGAGCAAAACTTTTTCAATGTAAACAATTTTTGAAATTTCTCAAAGGCAAATTATATCTTAAGAAAGCACACAGAACGCCATCTGGCAGTGAAATTGTCGTTAAAACATTTCAGGTAAGAGTCTTAGATATATTAGGAAGTTAGTTAGTCAGCGCATGTGCACCGGATAATGGTTTAGTTCCCGGCTGGAATTTGTTTTGGAATAAAAACTACTTACCTAAATCGGAATGGATTCGCGTAAATGCTAATTCATATAAAATATAATGTATTGCAGGTTTATCGACAAATAATATAAATTTTTTTCGTGTATTAATTTATTTCTTCGTATTAAATAAACTAATGTACAATTACAGCTATTTGTAGGGTTCAGTTGTTTTTTTTTGTGTTTTTTGTATTATTTTTCAGAATAATATGTTTCACTAAGGACTAATACATACAAATTTGAAAATAAAATAATAATTCATTAAATATACAAATAGGCAAACTAAAGGATTCTTTTTAAAATTAATAATCATTCGAATTAAACAGAAACATTAATGATTTAGTAGTAACTGGTTATTTCTATAATATAATTACATATAATGTGTTAATTACATGACGTTTGACTCTTATCGGTACATAATATAATTTGTTTGACTACGGTGCCAACTGTCAATACGAGTCGTAAAACAAATTGCGACTAAATTCACTATGTATTATTTTAAAATGAACGCAAAATCGTAGCGAAGGAGGTCGGTTTGTGGGTGGTTGGCGTGGACACTTCTTGTAACGGTAATTGTTCCGCCAAAAATATCTGATTTCACAGTTAACAGTTAAATCGAAAATAAATAGGAATTACATTTTTTTAATCAACTTGATTTGATACATTTACATTCCATATAAACATAACATTATGAACTAGGGACTAATCGTTAATTCTAATAAAAAACTTATGCTTAAGTCTACAAGTTGAACAAATAAAACAACGAAAAAAGACTTCTAATGCTTCACATTTAATGAAATAAAATTGCCAGCTGATGCTTATTTGAATGAGATTTTATTCAGTGATGCTCTTGTTTACAAAAGATTGGCGGTGTCGGTATCAAATACATGTACAAATTTAATTAATTGAATGGTCACGGATGTTTTGTTTTGTTTCATTGTTGCAGAGAATCGCCCAACTAAGGTAAGGCAGCAATCGTTTTAGTCAGCTTTCAAGCGAATCTGCACTTAAAATCTACAAGCCAAACGCTTTTTTTTTCTAAACAAATAACTCGAATCGTTTGTGGCGATAAGAAGTTAATTGCAAACTTTCCTATTCCTATCATTTCTTTGTTGTGGCAATCAAACATAAAAGCAATCCAAACTCTTCAAAACATCTGACTGTTTGGATTTGCATGTAATAAATAAACAATAATGCTTAAATTAACGTCTTTTATTGTAAAACAATTTTTTTATCGCTTTCGAATTGTTTTCTTTTTGTTTTCACATTGTATAAAGATGACAAAACATTTTTTAGTATCCTAACACAACTCTTTTGCGTGTAACGCAGGACGACTAAACAACAAACAAAATCAAAGTTTATACACTATACAAAACTAAACGTATTTTTTGACTGCTATTTTTAATTAAATAAAGAATAAAAATTAATTATATAAAATAGAATTGCGCCTTTTTTTTAAAACTAACGACTCGTGTTGGGAAACCGCTTTTTGAAACGTACCAACTGGAATAATGTTCAGCGACAGTGACATTCAATATTTGACGAACAAGAAATTAAAAAATAAACATAACACAAGGCAATACGATTACATAAAAAGTTATACATAAAATGCAAGGTTCTTCGTTTTGAAATATTTCAACATAAATGGGTAATAAGGATTTTTTTCGCAGTACCACTTTTTCACAAGAGTTAATCACCACAACCGCAACCGCTAATTAGGATTAGCGTTTTATATGTTTTTAATAGACTTATGTACTTTAATTATTGATTTTCAACATAGACCTACCTAGGGACGCTGACACGCTGAAGAGTCGATGTAATGTCCCTTGGCATGTCTCTGTTTTTTTTAGCAAATATTTTGTTAACATAATACAAAAAGAAAAAATTGTTAGAATGCAAACGAAGACACTGATGTTCTTTTATGTAAACTACTTAATGATATTTCGACCAGAAATACTTAAGCTCTGAATTGTCACAACTTTGACTCAAATCTCTCAATTCTATATTTTATGTAACTTCACAAACTTTCTTTTAAAGTTAACTTTTTCAGCATAATTAACCTGTTCAAGTGATTTTAGAACGAATTCTTACTTAAAAGTACAATCAGTTTCATTGGTTGAAAAACGTGAACAAAAAAATTGTTTTATTGCAAAACAAATAAATTCTGTTTTTTTTTTTTTACATCAAAATTAATATCGAATTTTAAATTAAATGTTAACAGGTAATTAACAGTTTGTGTAAAATTTAGTTACAAAATATAAAATTTCTGTAAAAAATCTTAGTGAATTTGCAATGACGAACTTCAGATATCGACACCTGAACAGAAATAGTTGATGCTTGGGATGAACGCGTTGTGGAATGGGTTAATGGCGACAAAAATATATATTTTACAAAAAAAGAAAGTCTTCCACGTCATTGCGGGTCCCAATGAAACCCACAACTTTGCGGAACATGTCAACATTAAAATGTTCTCATGGTAATGCCTAGTACGCAGCTGAAAAGTACGGTAGTATGGAGAACTACGTCGACGTAAACCTCAGCCTCTACTTTTTGCCGGTACGCTGTTCCCTCAACAAAATGTAGCGCTTGTAGCGCTTTTTACGCGTCCCAATATCTGTTTATGAATTATTTGGACTTTTTACAAAAAATTAATTACTTCTGCTGTACTTTTTCAGCAGCGTACTAAGCATAAATGTGAAACAACTCGAGAGCAATTTACTGGTCAAGAATAAAACAAAGAAATTAAAGAAAGAACACTTAGAAAATCACAATTTGAACATACTTAATGCAAACTGATTACTTATATGACTAATTTCAAAACGATGCTTTTTGCGTACTTGATTGTTATCTTTGATTGTGAAAGTCTCAATATATTGCATTACTTTTCGTCAAAATACTTGCTATAATTTCTCTTTTCGCCATGATAATTGGATTCTTTGCCATCTAATCTTTTCTACAGAATTCATTAAACAAAAACTGATATTTGCAAAAAATGCATTCAACCTTTACACAGGTTGGAACAACGACGCCGTTCAGCTGTCGCTCACTTTAATCGAGCGTCCAGGCCATCTTCACAGCACCATGAAGCCTGGCCATTCAACCACAACCACTCCCCTCCCTCGCTTCTATTTCTTCTTCTTCTTCGTTTGTCTCTACCACATTTTTGATTTCTTAATTACATCCCCCCATCCCGCATTACACATAGGTAATGAATTTCCTCGGCTTAAACACTATTAATAATTTTCAATCAATAACTACATAAGGCAAAATGGTTAATAGTTCATCATTGTATGATCTAACATGGACTACATCGTACCATTCTTTGAACTGATATCCATCAGAGTTAGTGCCAGTTTCATTGGACTCGCTGAGATTATTGAAGCTGCTCAACAAGTGATTATTCGCATCGGGCAGTGCACAAATTGGTGGTGGCGAAACATTGGCGGAAGTCGACTTTGTGGAAGACTGTGGTGGTGGCGACGATTCGCTCAACGGTATCGATTGATTTATGGCATGCCCGTCGTGCGATTCATGATCAGCAGCAGGATTCATGTACACGTCATCGTCATACTGCTCATCCTCGTCCTCTTCTTCCTCGCCATCCTCTTGCTCCTCCTCATCCTCCTCCTCCTCCTCCCCCTCCCCGTCTTCCACGTTGTCGTTGTCATCATCATGCTCCTCATCATTGTCAGTCGCATGATGTCGCATGGATGACGGTTGATTTGTGAACATGTGCGACGTTTGTTGGTCAATGTCCGCAACACTGGACGACGGTGGCGACGATCCAGACGACAGTGATATGACGGTGTCAGCAGTGTCAGCTGCATCTGGCTGTGTCGTCATGTGATTGTAATGACCATTTTCAGCATCCGGCTCGCCACCGATATCCATGTGCTTGGACTCATTGCTTTCATTAAACGTATTTATATTTGGTTCATCTACTGTTATATTATTATCACTACTACACACATTAGATGATGTTGACACAGCCGGATTGTTATGATTTGTGACACTTTCATTGTGTTCATTTCGTTTATATGTACATTTACTAACACCATCGTGTTGTTCGTCGTCGCCATCCTCGGCTGCCGCTACACAGTCATTGTTACCATCGTCGTCGTCGTCGTCGTCGTCATCGTCGTCGTTATCACCATGCGAATTGTAGACGCCACACAGACGCCGATACGACGTATCCACAGTGTCGTTCTTATCGTTCGACAAAAAGTCATCGAAACCACCATCATCGACGCCATCGTACGTCATATTCGTACCATCAGCGGCCATCATCTTGGTAGAGTCTTGCCTGCAGCCTTTAATGCTTTCCTCCTTCTGCAGCTCGGATTGATTTTCCTGGTCACCGTAGCTGTCGGCTCTGCCATCTTTGCCAATTATCAAACTTAGGAAATTATTCGAGACACGTTTCACAATCATCTTCATGCTTGGCCGTGGATAGGCGACTGTATCATTGGAGCAGTCCTTGGCCGGTTTCTGTGATGCCACCAGGAAATCATCATCATCGTCCTCGGTCAGATTTATCGTCGGAATGGTATCCACCATCTTCGTGCTTGAGGTCGACTTTGTGAAAGTGCCATTCGCTGTATCAACAATAATTTCATTATTCGTTTGTTTAATGTCTTGGGAGTGCTGAGTGTCAAACATACGATTTATACTGAGCTTGCTGTCAACGTAATTGGCGTCCGTTGTCTCTTCTCGATCCATTGGCTCGTCTTTGATTTCCGCTTTCACCTGAATGTCAGCCGTTTCATCCGATTGCTGAATTTGCTGCTCATCGACATCCATGCTGTCTGCGTCATTGTCACCGTTGAGTCGGAACTTGACGGGCTTGCGCTCCGGAAAAAACTCAATGTGTCTCAGATTTTTGGGTATACGATCCATCACAATGAAATTGTATTTTGGCACAACGCGTTCATACAGATCGGGTACTTCGTGCTCCTCCATCTGCATTTCGGCACCGTCAAAACCGAAAACCTCCACCTCACGCTTAATTTTCAGCGGCGGATCAGTCTTGACCTTCTCATCCTTCAGCTGTGTAAAGTTACCGTTCACGTTCGGAACATGGGCGTTATGCAGTGCATTTATGTGGTATTTAGTAATGCAGTTGCGATCAGTGAAGTAGCACTTTTTAGCCTTGCACTCCGGATCTTCAATGACCTCGTACAGCGGTATATTGGGCGGTGGCGGCAGCTGTGCATCGCTGGCCGGCACTTCTTCGCTGCCCACCGCCACACCAGCATTTGGTGGCGGCGACATCTGGTGCATATCGGGCGATGACTGTTGGGGCTGTTGGGGCATTTGAACATGAACCACTGGCTGGTTATCGGTTGGATTTGGTCGCGGAGGCTCTGCGCTTTGCGCACTGGAAGTGAGCGTTTCCAGGTAGTCATCAACATCGTAGTCTAAATCGAAAATTGATTTGACGTGCTTTTTCTTTTGTGGTTGCGGCGGCGGTAACGGCGGTTGTGGCAAAACCACTTTTACGACATCAAAGTGCTGTTTTGAAGGCGACCTTTGGGATGGGTTTGCCGTTGGATATGCATCACTAGATTTATGCTGGTCAACAGATGAATCGTTTATTTGGAACACAGTTTGATTTGGCATCCGCAGTGTGTCGCCCGCAAAGGAAGACTCGCCGCTTTTTCTCATCTCAGATGATTTAGGCGATGTATTTTGTAAATCCGGAGAAATATTGGTAACAGTACTGTTTGTATCACTCACCGTTGGTGGCTGAACGATTTCCTGGACACGGCACGTGCATTTAACGTCCATGTCGGCGTCCAGATCCGCCTCAAACTCCTCGTCACTATTGATAACAATGGTAGCGTCTGATGTCGTTGTCGGGCTGACTTTGCGCAATATTGTGGCCGTCGGTGCGTTCTTGGCGTACCACTTCTCCAATATTGAGTGGTCAATTTTGGGCAGCTGGGCGCGCAATTGTACAATTTCATCTTCGATTGCATTGTAACGCGAGGTGGTGGAGGCGGTGGTCGTTGCTGTCGTCGCTGCTGTCGGCACGTTGGATGTTGAGGTGGTGCTGGCCAGGTCAGCGACGACCGATGTGCCACTGTCCAATTTGCGGCGTTTCTCAGGTTCAGTGGGTGCCGGCTCGGGAGTGGCTGTACGACGAAAGGACACTGGCGTTGCGTTTGCAGATCTCAGATCGATTGAATTGGGTGCTGACTGCATTGAAGTTTCTGTGAATAATTAAACAAAAAAAAGAAGGATTTTATTTATTGGACAATTGGCCTGGTCAATTGGCTGTTGGAAATACAAATAGTTGACTTACTTGTACATAAAATAGCATTATAGCTCTCACCTGAACATGTTGACGGAGAAGCAATAGTTTTGACTTCCGTTCCAAGCTGCGGCAACTGCACCGTTGGCGACGTCGTAACCGGTTGATGAATCTTCTTGTTCTGCAGCTCGGCCAACAGCTCTTTGGTTGTTTTCACTTTCTTACTACTGCCACGCATCGACTCAATCTTTGATTTCAGAGATAAAAGCGCCACCGACTGCTGCGAACCACCACCACCACTACCGCCGGCCGACTGTCCATTGTTTGTAGCGCCACTTGCACCTAGCGTGGAGTCAATTCCCTTGGAGCCTTTCTTACGACCACGTTTTTTTGGTGCTGCCACACCACTGGCCGGCAATGTCACTGACGTCTGTTGCTGCAGCATCGAAGTAACACCGCTTGCCGCGGTCAACATGGTGCCCAACAGACTGCTGCCCAGTTCGGCGGCGTCCGTAGACGCTGCGCCCAACTCCCAGCTGCCAATCTCATCGGCCACATTTATCGATGATGTGGCATTGTCAATGAAGCGCAGTGGATTTGATCGACTGCATTCATCATTCGACGTGTCTAGCAAATTGTACGGACTGCAGCTGCGGCTTTCCGGTCGAATCTCATAGTCACGCATCAGTTTGACGCGCTTCTGCGAGCCACCGCTGATGGCGCCTTTTTTGAACTTGCCACTGAATGTTAGGTCGTTGCTGTTGGCAGTAGCAGCAACAGCAGCAGCCGACGCCGCCGCCACAGCCACCTGGCCACCTGAGCTGGGCAATTGTGATGACGACGATGAAGAGAGTGCGCCCTGCAGCGGCAGCTGCGGCTGCGTTCGTTCCCGGTAGTCGTCGATGGACTGGTCGGTCGCCTCTTTGGCGCCCTGCATAGAGTTGTCAGATGCGTTATGCGCCATCGAAAAGCGAGATGAATTCTCTTCATTATGTATCGGCTGAAAGTGTTGTTGGGGTCGGGTGTTAGAAATCTGATTAAAGTCTACGGATGAATCAGTCTTGTCTGTGAAATTTTGCTTCGAACGTCGCTTCTCCTTTTTGTGTTTGCGCGAGTGCAATTTACTTATGGCCGAGTGGGACGCTTGCAGCGTCTCGTCACTGCCCACCAACTTTGTCGGTGTCGTGTGCTTCTGTAACAGCGCACTGTTGCTGATCATTGACGATGAATCGGAATTCAGATCAGACAGATCAATGGACTTGTAGGCACCGCCGGACGTCAATTCCTGGTAACCTCTGTTGGTGGTCATGCTGCCGTTCATTAGAAAACTCGGAAATTGCTCGTGATCGTTTTGCGGTGGTGGTTGCTGATTCTGTTGTGTGCGACGACTGCTGGGACGGCTGCTGCCGCCCTTTGTCGATTTGCTGGTGCTGGTGCTGTTACTGTCCGTGGAGGCTGACGGCAGCGGCTCACATGGATCACAGTAAGAGAGAATTTTCGAGAATGTGGTCGGCTGATTGGGCTGTTGTTGGTGCGGCTGTTGTTGCGTCTGAAAACTGCTGGCCGCCTCGCTGTATGAATTGTGGTTGCTGCTGGTGGTGTTGTTGTTGTTGTTGTTGTTGTTGTTGCTGTTGACAAGCGCAATGCCAGCCAATGGCGAGGAGTTTCGACTGACAAATTCACCGGCGTCATTCTGCAGAAAGCCATTCGCTGTGGTGTGTTTGGAAGCACCACGACTTGCACCATGAAACGATGCTGGTAGAGATGTCGTCGTGCCAACATTATGACTATTAATATTACTACTATGATTATCGTTGCTAGTGCAAGCTGTGAGTGCGCCGCCGGTGGTTGCTGACGCCGTCGACGTCAATGCAGCGGTTGTTGGAGTTGTGGCGAGCTGTGATGGGGCTGGTGAACTGTTGTTGTTACCGGTGGCCGCTGGTGCTGGTATGACCATTTTTCGCCATTGCTTGAGAAGATTCTTGGAGCGTCTCGCTAGCTGATCATTGGAAGTTTTGCGGCGCAACTCGTTAACAATACGACCAAGGCGAGGGGGGGTTTCCAGTTGCTCCATTGTAATCTTTGTGCCTTCCAGCACCGATATAACTTCCAGTACTGCACACATGTCGATGACCTACAAAACAAAGTGACACACAAAACCAGTTAGCTTCTACATAAGATGTTACAAGATACGATATCGTATGCATATTTTAGGATGTCATGGTGACAGATCGATAGGATAACAAAATCACAGTACTCACATTGTATTCGTTGTCTAATGATTGCTGTAGTCGTTGCGATAATTCTGTTATCGGTATACTCATTTAAATAGCACCCAACAAAACGAAATACCACTTTCGTTTGATGGATTCTCCTGCAAAAGAGACACCACGGTAACATTAGTGAAAATGCCCAAGAAAAGTCGCTCACTGAAATGAAGGTGAATTAGAATGTTGCATTTTGCGCTTGAAGGCACTTGAAGGAGATTTCACAGAGACACCCAACTTGGCCGAATGGGAAAATGGCAGCCACACTACAAGTGAACACACACAGCAGTGCCAAAACACAGAATTGCATCATATAAAGAGAGTAGCTGAATGCATGGCCGTTCTGGAGCTCTGACCACTGAGATGCTTGTTGTAGGTGCTGGGGTGCATTCGCCACAATGCTTAGTCATCTGCACGCACAACTCACACACAATCTGTATCACAGAACTAAGAATTGCGGCGAATCTTGAGTCTTGACTTCTTCGACACTTGAGATATGCTACATGTATCGCACACGCCATTCGTGGCCGTCTCACACGCTGACAGGACGCCAAGGTGTGCACATACTCACACGCACACACACACACACACACACACACACGCAAGCTCGCACAACCGATACGCCGTAATTATTGTCACACGACCTCGGTGTGGTGTGGCAAAAATACACAACACAAAACACAATTGCGCGTAGTTTAGCGAGCACTGGGCAGGCGCGGCCGTTGTAGGATATGGCAGAAATGTATGTGCGCGTCTTCGGCGCAGCACAAAGGACTCTCTGAAGCCCACCGTTCGGCATACGCGGCCGTGAGCCACGACCACACACAAGGCTGGAGGCACGCATTTAATTTCTAAATCACGCACCACAGGCAGCGGCCAGCGGATAGAACCGAGCACGCCGTCCAGCGGCCGGACTCGATCGCATCACCACAAAGTACACGGTGCAGCTGAATGGCCGTGGCTGGCGGGCCGTCTCAGCCACCACTCACCAGCACTGGCCGCAGCTGGCGCCATCACCATCCCCCCAAACGACCCCCACATACGGACTTTGGTCGTGGCCGAAATGGCGCCACCTCCCTCCCTGTCCCCACAAATGATTTTTCAATACGCGAAACAGCTTTTGCTTTTTGAACATATTTTTTCGATGTTTCCAATCTCATATTTGGCCACTGAACCACTGAAGAGGCCCGTCGCCCGCCAGCAACGCACCCCAAAACCAAAGCGCCTCCGATTCTAGTGGAGTTTGGTGAATTTCGGATACAACAAACCAACCAAAAAAAAAAAAAACAGAAAATTATAACATAAATTACATGTGTGATTCCGTGGGCAAATAAATGAATATTCTTGTGGGATGAACTTTTTCTGCTGCTGTGTATTTTTCGTACGTTTTTCCTTCACGTCGCTCCGCGTTTAGTTCTTCTTCTTCTTCTTTATTCTTTTTTTTTTATTCGTGTCGTCGTTTTTTTCTTCTTTTTTCTCTCCTCAGTCAATATGTATTAAAAATTTTCTTGAACGGTCGGGAACGAATAAAAAAAAGATGTTGCGTTGGAAATTTCAGCAATAATGCGCTCGCCTCTCGTTACTCAAATTATAACAAATGTGATTGGCTCAGTTTTAAATAAAGTTTAACATAAATTGTTGTCCGATTATTGAAACATTTAATTAGTCTTAGAAATTTTCTTATGGTTAGCAAAACGCGTGCAAAACAGCTTGTCGCGTAATGGCGGATGAACTGCCAACATTCGGTTGGTGTTGCATTCTCTCGAATGCAGAAACATAACTAAATAATTGCCATAAACACAAATGTCAAAAAAATGTATGGCTTGGCCTCTACTATATATACAATGGCGCTGGTCGGGCGCGTGTGTGGCGTGTACGGACGGGCGACGGCCACGCACACTCCTGTCATTTGGGAATTTCCCCGATTCGGTGCCATCATCGGGCAGCACTTTTATAGCGACAGCCAAATATCCCAGCACTGTCGTTTGTCACTTGCAAACAATTCAGCCAAGACTCGCCACTTTCACTTTGACATTTGACATTCGCATATAGGCCAATTTTTATTTCAATCCATCACTATTTTACTTACATTTTTTCTTCTTAAAGAATTTTTTTTACAGTTAAACTTTTTATCAATATTTGAACATAAAATGTGTGAATTAATAAAATTATTTGCACCATAAATTGTTTATGGTTTTGTAACTAGAACAAGAGGGAGACTTGACTTTGCCTTGTTTGATCTAATTAGAAGTCAAAAACATGGCTGGTTATGAACAAAAGTGCACAAGTCACTTGACATGTACTGACGCTTGCTCAATCAATTTATATATATTTACCTTAATATATATATATATATAAAACTTCCGTAATCGCTATATTTCTAAAAAGAGGTGCCCTGAGGGGCGAAGTCTGTTTTCCCAATTTAATTTTTATTACTCACTAAAAGTTGTGAGTTGAAAAAGAGCGCCACAAATCCATTGTCATGGTTGCCTCATCCGCAAAGCTTCAACTCACCAGCGCATGCGCACTGATTTCAGCATATTACTCATCATATTTGAACTTCATTCAATTAGTTCATTATTTTGAGAAGTTTCTATAATTGCTTTCAATACAATTATCTGACGAAATATGAATATAATTTCAGCCCAGTAAAAAGGGATTTTTCTAGGATTGACACCCGAATCTACTGAGTTGAAACGAAGGCACATGAAGAACTGGTGGCCTTGCAGGCTGGGAAGCATAAGGAACATGAAGCTATAATTCGGAGTTCGCAATTTAAGCGCTTTCGATTTGAATTATACAACATAACTTGCATTTTACATATAACTCATTGTCTATATATATATATAAATATAGGTATATATAAAATATAAATTCTCAGAAAAATCCCAGTTTAAAACGCCGCCTGGTGATGGGAACTCGCGACCGACAATTCAAAGATTGCTGAGCTCTAACCATAATATTTTCGTAATGAGCAAAAATAACTGTAAATTTTTCAATTTTCCCCACAATCCATCATTACTAATTGCTGCCGAGCGAAGGACATGGTCTTAAGATTACTTGTGATCATTTCAATTTTGACTGCCTACGCAGAAACGTCTCTATTTCAAAGATTGTCGAAAATAACAAGATGAAGCCTCCGTCGCCAAAATACAGCCAAGCCGATTTTGTTAATCTTACATACATCCTTATGACTAAAGTTGGTGATCATGACAGGTTTGAGGAAATCGTTACTGCGAGACGTCTTTTTGTGGATAGGATCAAAACTGATCCGGATAAATACAGCCTAGAAGAAACTGCCCGTGAATTCTGCACCAAATTTTGCGGAAACCCGGACATTGCTAACTATCACATGGAATTGATCAACGACTTGCAGTCTCCGGGGGAGACCATGTTTCCATACGCTGCCAGAATGGAACGCCATTTTTCGCATCTGATGGAGGCCGTCAACAGATTTGGTGCATATGCATCACGATTTACCAACAACTACTGTGAGAAAATCGCGATTACGAAATTCAAGGAAGGACTTCGCACCAATGATGTGCCAGAATTAAAAGACGTCCTCCCGTTGACTTGTAGAACTTTGCAAGATGCGATTTTTGCTGCCGAATTGACCGTTCAGCATCATAAATCCAACTCACCGGACCATTAATTCATTTTTATATAAAATTAAGTAAAATCCTACTATTTACAATTCATCAAAATGAACATTTTTATTTACTTTTATTTGTTATTACTTTAAGACGGTGTTGGGCATTATATTAATAAACAGTTATTTATAACTACTAATATTTAAGAATTATGAATAGTTTTCTTGTTTAGATCAGAAATTCAAATTATTGGAATTTTTTTCAGAACACCAGCTGTAACTGACAAAAAATAAAGTGAGCAAAAATTGGGCAATTTGGGAATTTTTGGTGCATAATAAATAAATCCTTGACGATTTTTTTAGTCTGTCTGTTTTTTGGATAAATTAAACATAGTAAAAATTCATAAATCTGAAAGTATTTGATTAAATTGTTTTATTATTGTTGCCATGTACAATTTAAACATTAAAAAGACGGACTTTTAGGACGAAATTTATTTCAGATTTAAATTTCTATTGTTCTTCCTAATTTATAACCCTAAGGTAATAAAAAT
>JANSTS010002333.1:42737-55231 GCA_026546915.1 Sylvicola fuscatus
GTGTGTCAGGATGCTGCTGCTATGCCATTTATCCAGCACAGTATAAAGGGGCGTGCGTGTGTGTGCTCTGTTACACACACGACGCACATATGCACAACAACATGGCGAATCCGTGGAGTCTCTCCACTTAGTGGCCACACGTAAATTACAATAAGAGCTAACGAGTTAGGAAGGAGGATTATAAAATTTGTGGTGCGCGTCCTACACTGGCAATGGCCGTTTCTTGGACGATCTTAAATGTATCGCATTCCAATTGGCATGCAGCTTCTAAGCTTTGCGTCCAATGGGCGCTTTTCGTCGAAACTGACAACTAACAAGGAGCAAAACGGTTGGCCGTTTGTGTGTCCTGTGTCCTGTGTCCAATTGCCAATTGCCACCCTCATATGCTTTCTGTCCCCTTCCCCCCGCCCCCACCCCATCGGGCAACGGTTGTCATCAGTCATCAGTGACTCGCTTTGGTTGCGCTTCGCTTCGGCTGTAACCCAATACCGTGCAACTCCTTTTGGCTGTTCTGCTTTTCGTCGTGCGGTTGCACTTTCTTGTAGCTCATTTCTTCGTGGATATGCAGCCCCCGACCAATGTGATTTTGTAAGACGTGCGGGGCAGCCACAATTTGTTGTTTGTTGAAATTTTACACGCGCAATTTAAGAGCCTCCTGTCTACCTCCCCCTCTAACTGCCAGTTGCCACGCTTCGTGCACAAAGGATTTTCCTGTTGTTGTTGTTGTTGTTGTTATTATTATTTGTGTGTGTGTGTGTTTGTGTGTTGGTTAACAGGAAGTGGCCAGCAGAAGCGCTGCCACTTGGTCGTGACTAATTCGATCCTAATTGTATTATCTTCTGTTAACATCAGATTCAATCGTTGGATTGCGGTTGTCGCAGCGTTCAGGCTTACATTAGTTTAAGATCAAGACGGACGGCCTCCCGATCAACTCCACAGCAGAGCAGCACAATCCAGCACAATCCAGCAGCCACTAAGATCAGAGATCCAGTGATTATTTCCAAGCGGAGTAATCAAAATCGCATCACTTTTGTTGGCCACCATAAATGAAGGGTAAGTTTTGTCTTTTTTAACTACTCTTCGACTCAATTTCAGCGAAAGAATCTCTTTCTTAAGACATTTGATTCATTATGGAAATGTGTCAACAAATTCACATTATTCATTGCTGATAATTTTGTAGATATAAATCAGTGATCTGTCAGTCTCGTTTCCAATTCGATTCTGTTCTGGATACGTCATTCTAGTTCTGTAAAAATTAGTGAGTAACGAGATGATGTTTACTTCGACTGACATATTTGTATAGTTTCTTTCAAGTAAAGTATTTATCAAAGTCGTTTGTTCTTATCAAAATTTAAATGTGAGTGCTGGAAGTTATTTCTCTAATGAAAAACATCTGTGAAGGAGGACTTTTGTAAACAGTTTAAGATTCAGATAATCCATGTCAAAGTCAACAATTAGCAATAACAAATTCCATTGCAGGAATAACATAGCGAACGACGCCTCGGAAAAAATGTCCGTCCTTTTCTGTTTGTCACTGTTAATTTCATTAACAACCAGCATATTCCGGGTGTCCGCCGCCGCCGCCGATACATCCGGCACCAACCACAGCCAATCCACAATTCTTGCCATCGACATTGTATCCAACTACACACTGCCAAATGGTTCCTATTTCACGCATCTCACCTACGACAAGCGGCGCTCCGTGTTATACGCCGGCGCCACAAATCGTATCATCCAATTCAACAAGAATCTGTCGATCCTCAGTCAGGCGGTCACTGGCCCGAAGCCGGACAGTCCACAATGTCACACGAACGGCTGTGCCGACGACATGGAGACCATCGACACACAGAATCACAACAAATTGTTGGTCGTCAATCAGGGCGGCGACGCTCTGATTGCCTGCGGCAGCGTCCGCCAAGGAGCGTGCGACATTTACAATTTGAACACATTCCCGAAGGCGCCGGAGTTCATCAGCATCGCGCTAGCCGCCAACGACGAAAACTCCTCGACGTACGCGTTCATTGGGCCGTCACGATATACCTCGTGGAAGCGCGAGGACATTCTCTACGTTGGAACGACGTTCACGAACGTTGGCGACTATCGCCATGACGTGCCGGCCATCAGCTCCCGCAAACTGGAAGATCTCAACTACGCCGAATACTCAATTCAACAATCGAATCTCAATATCGAAGTGAAGTATCGCGATCACTTTATCGTCGACTACATTTACGGCTTCAACAGCTCGGAGTATGCGTATTTCGCGGTTGTGCAAAAGAAGTCCTTGTTTACCGAGGAGGCGGGATATGTGACGCGATTGTCACGCATCTGCGTCAACGATCCCAATTATGATAGTTACACGGAGATAACAATCACGTGCCTGGCCACTAGGAACGGCACAGATTACAATATACTGCGAGATGCCAAAATAACGACAGCTGGCGCTCGATTAGGCCAGCAGTTGGGCATCAAGAAGGACGATCAAATCTTGGTGACCATATTCTCACCGGCAAAAGAGATCACCAACGAGCCAGAGAGTAAATCAGCCATGTGCATTTACAGCCTCAAGGACATTGAGGAGATATTCACAGAGAACATCCACATGTGCTTCAACGGCAGCATCAAAGATCGCAACTTGGGCTACATATCCGGCACCATCATGGACGGCAAGTGTCCACCGGCCGGCTCCACCGGCAACGTGTACAGTTTCTGCAGCGTCGGCCTAAAAATAAGCGGCGTCTCGCCGATACTGGCAAACGCCCTCTTTCATTTTGACAACGAAAGCGTGACATCAGTGACGGCAGCCAACACCGGACCTCATACGCTCGCCTTTCTTGGCACGGCGCACGGCGCCATTAAAAAAGTCATGATCTCTGGCTCGCATCCTGGTGAATACGAACACATTGACGTGGATCCGGGCAACAAGATACAGCCGGACACGATGATGTCCCCCAAACAGGATTACCTGTACGTGTTGTCACGCAAGCGCATTACCAAACTGCGCGTCGAACACTGTCACATCTACAACAATTGCTCCAGCTGCCTGGAGTCGCGCGATCCATTCTGTGGCTGGTGTTCCCTGGAGAAACGCTGCACCGTTCGACAAGCGTGCCAAAAAGACACAAGCGCATCGCGCTGGCTGTCTCTGGGCACCGGCCAGCAGTGCATTGACTTTGAGATGGTGCTGCCCGACAAGCTGCCGATCAATCAGATGGCGACGGTGCAACTGATCATCCGGACGCTGCCCGAGCTGCCGATGAACGCCAAGTACAAGTGCGTCTTTGGCAATTCCACGCCGATCGATGCCAACGTCCTCGACAATGGACTGTCTTGTCAGGCGCCGTCTCTGGAGTTTCGGCCGCAAATCGAGGCGACCAGTGATCATGTGCTGGTGCCGCTGAGTGTGCGCAGCTCCGAGACAAATAAGGACTTTGTGTCGCGTAGTTTTGCCTTTTTCGATTGTTCGCGCCACTACACGTGTCGCAAGTGCGTGCAGAGCCAGTGGAACTGCAACTGGTGCATCTTTGACAACAAGTGTGTCCACAATACGACGTCGTGCCGCAATACGGTCAGTGTCATCAGTAATGACAACGCGTGTCCACATTTCAAGCGAATGCCAACGCCAATACTGCTGCCCAATAAGGTGCCCAAGGAGATTAAGCTGGAGGTGGAGAATCTGCCGCGTCCGCAAAGTGCTCACACGGGATTCCTGTGCACTGTAAACATCGAGGGGGCGCACATGGTGCTGCCAGCTCGCGTGGAGTCAAACAAGTACATTGTCTGCGAAAAGACACTGGTGAGTACAATTGTTCCTTTGCCATTCAACTGCAACTTCTAATCCTTTTTTATGTTTGACTGGCTTAGTATTCGTACGAGGCCAACACCAACGAGTATGAGGCTCGCGTTGATGTCAACTGGAATCGCAATCATTATATAGACACCGTCACGATAACTCTGTACAAGTGCGACATTTTGGGATCCCACCGGGAACATGCCGACTGCAGTTTGTGCGTCACGCGCGAACCAAAGTACAAGTGCGCGTGGTGCGGAAACTTGTGTGTCTATAATGAGACGTGCATGTCGGGAATGGCTAATGAATGTCCCAAGCCCAGGATTGATATGGTAAGTCGTAGAAGAGCCGTAGTTTGGAGTTTGGAAGTGACTGAACCGTTTTTTTATAATACATTAAAATTTCAGATCAAACCACTCAGCGGTCCTATTGAAGGCGGAACCCTCATTACCATAGAGGGCAGTAATTTGGGTATTCGCGAAGAAGATGTGCGCGGCAAAATTCGAATCGGCGATGTTCCCTGTACGGTAGTGAACTATGAGATTTCTGTTAAAATTGAGTGTCGCACAGGAGCGGTTGCCCATGAGCTGATAGCGCCCGTTAAAGTGGGCAATGACGCCGGCTACACAGAGTCATCTGTTCAGTTCCAATACAAAGACATTAAACTGGAGGGCCTCTATCCAACCATGGGCCCACAGAGTGGCGGCACAAAGCTGCTAATCATTGGCAAATACCTGAACATCGGTTCCAGCATAACGGCCTATCTGGATGAGTACGAATGCGTCATCAATGTGACTCAAGCGTCATCAAGTCGACTCACGTGCACCACATCGGCGGCTCGACAGCCTGGTCACATCAGAACGCTGAAGCTTCTCATCGATGGTGCCAATCGCACGTACACATGTCTGACAGGCGGCCACAAAAAACAACATGCCCACATTCACCATCATGACTACAACTACGACAGCTCGTGCAGCATCTACAATTATACCATCGATCCGAAGATTATGCAAATTAAGCCGCTAAAGAGTTTCGCGAGCGGTGGTCGCATGGTGACAGTGCACGGCACCAATTTGGATTCTATACAAAAGCCCGAGATTGAGGTGTTCTTTGAAGAGGAACGAATCAATAAGTCCACATGCTATGTTATCAGTCCGAATCAAATGGAGTGTCCGTCGCCGGCTGTGAGTGGCAAATTCAACGAGTACAAAAAAGCGTTGGAGAAACTCGCACAGAACAACATAAATATGAACGGCGAGATACGAAAACGTCGCTCCACTGACTCAATATTCACCACAATGGGTTACTACACCTCAGTGTCGCCGACCAACGGCAACGATGTGGCAGCACTTAAGATTCGCGAGACTCAACTCAGTCTGCAGATCAGCTTTCTGATGGACAATGTGCAATCAGTTCGTGATTTAGATAAGCATTTTCAAAATTTGCGCAGCGTCATTGTGTACGTTGATGATCCCAACTTTTTCCCCTTTCCCAATGGCGTGAAGCTGTACAAGGGCGACACGCTTGTCATTGAGGGTGAGAACCTAAACATTGCCAGCGATGAAAGTGACGTGAACGTGACCATCGGAACGTATCAGTGCAACGTTACCAGTCTAGCATTGACACAATTGGTGTGCACGCCGCCAGACCAGCAGCCACCACCCACCGACGAGATGGGCATTGAGACATCTGCCGATTTGCCGCTGGTGGTCGTTCGCATGGGCAAAACACTTCGTTTCCCGATCGGCCACCTCAAGTACGATCTGCTGAAGCCGTATTCAATATCGCACACGTTTGTCGGCATCGCTATCGGCACTATTTTGTTGCTGCTGGTCCTTGTGATCGCTGGTTTCGTTGGCTATCGACGGAAGAGCACGCAGGCCGAGCGAGAATACAAACGAATTCAGATTCAAATGGACACACTCGAGAGCAACGTGAGGTTAGAATGTAAGCAAGCGTTCGCAGAGCTGCAGACCGATATGACGGACATCACCGCTGATTTGGAGAACTCGGGCATTCCCACGCTGGACCACGTCAACTACATTATGAAGGTCTTCTTTCCAGGTGTGTCCGACCATCCAATTCTGAATTCGCCGAAGATGCGCATGAACACGCCGCGCACCAACTACGACATTGCCATGTTGCAGTTTGAACAGTTGGTGAACAACAAACATTTCGTGCTGACCTTCATAGAATCACTGGAGGCGCAGAAGTCGTTTAACATTCGAGACAAGGTGAATGTGGCGTCTCTGCTAATGATTGTGCTGATGAATAAAATGGAATACGCCACCGACATACTGAAGTGTCTGCTGCTGCGTCTGATTGACAAGTCCGTGATGACAAAACATCCGCAACTTATGCTGCGAAGAACTGAAAGTGTGGTCGAGAAAATGCTCACCAACTACATGGCAATCTGCATGTATGACTACCTGAAGGAGTACGCTGGATCTAGTCTGTTTCTGCTGTTCAAGGCTATCAAACATCAGATTGAGAAGGGCCTAGTGGACGGCGTGACACATGACGCCCGCTACTCACTGTCCGAGGAGCGTTTGCTGCGCGAACAAATCGACCACTGCAGCGTGACACTGCACATCGTGCAGGACGACCTGGACGAGAAGGTGCAGTGCAAGGTGCTCGATTGTGATACGATTTCACAGGTGAAATCGAAAATATTGGACGCTCTGTTCAAGAATACGCCGTTCTCGATGCGACCGGCCGTCAACGAGGTGGATTTGGAGTGGCGCCACGGCCGCGGTGGTCACCTGACACTGCAAGACGAGGATCTCACTACAAAGACTATAAACGGCTGGAAGCGCCTGAACACGTTGGCGCACTATGGCGTCAAAGAGTCTGCCGTAATGTCGCTGATTGCCCGCCAGAACGACAGCTACAACATGACGTACAGCAAACAGCCGTCATACCATAACTGTAGTTTCGGCAAAGAGAAGAGTCCGTTCATTGTGAATCACCTGCAGAGCGGCCAGATACCCGGCTACTATTTGAACAACTCCCAGTCGCAGATCATTATCAATGGTGATTTGGAGAGTGGCCTGACGCAGCCGCGCGTCTATCACCTCATCAAGCCGCAGGTGGATGATCACATACTCAACATGAAGAATGCCGCATTGTCGTGTGAGCGTACACACAAGGCGATACCGGAGATATTCCTCACCCGACTGCTGGCCACAAAAGGCACCATACAAAAGTTTGTCGACGACTTCTTTGCTACAATTCTTGAGGTTAACGAGGAACTGCCGCCCGCCGTCAAATGGCTGTTTGATTTGCTGGACGAGGCTGCCAAGAGACATGGCATCGCCGACCCAGAAATTGTGCATGCCTGGAAATCAAATAGGTAAGACTCACTGAATGCCGGTGTCGAACGAATTGTCCCTTAACAAATTGTTTTACGTTTTGCAGTCTTCCGCTCAGATTTTGGGTGAATTTCATCAAGAATCCTGATTTCATATTTGATATAAACAAGACTACGACTGTAGATGCCTGCCTTAGTGTCATCGCGCAGACATTCATGGATGCATGTTCGACGACAGAGCATCGTCTAGGCAAAGATTCACCGTCAAATAAATTGTTATTTGCTAAAGTATGTGACCGCAGACATTTGGCGCGATGCATTTGTTAACGTAAACGCTTGTTTTGTTTTTCTGCGCAGGACATTCCACAATATCGAGAGATGGTAAAACGCTTCTACAAGGAGGTGGCCCGCCTGCCACAGATCAGTGATCAAGAAATGGGCACGGCGATGCAGCAGCTCTCCGTACAGCAGGGCGACGAGTTCGATACAATAGCGGCACTGAAAGAATTGTACATATATGTGACAAAGTACCGAGATCAGGTAATTACGGCGTGTCTTTCATTTATGATCGTTTGCACTGCTAATTTGTGTACTCGTTATAGATCCTTGATTCGCTTGATATGGATCCTAACTGCAAGAAAATGCATTTGGCACACAAGCTGGAGAATGTCGCTTGTACGCTCGAGGGCGAGGAGACGTCCGCCTGCTGACAGATCAGAATTTTATAAATATTATTTATTTACGCAATGATTTAAAGAACGACACAAATGCGACAAACAAACAATGAAATTATTAGTTAAGTGTAGCGTATCGGAACTATGTGAAGATACGGCTAAATGTGAATGTCAGATCAGTGAAGCCCTTTCGGTCGATTTCATTAATCGAGACTGACCGACATCCTTTTTGATACTGATTTTACTTTGTTTTATACGGTTTTACTTTATTTATAGCGCAGAAATGGTAGAATTTTTTATTTTTTATGTTATTTAAGAAAACAAGTATTAATCTCGATTCGATGAGCAATGAAAATCATTCAACTGCACAGCGTCAACAAGAAAATCTCTCGTCACACTTGAATTACTCAAATTACTCAATTTACTCAGTTTTAAATATTCCATCCAATGAAATTAAATAGTCCAGCCCTTTAATTTTAATTATGTGAAATACTTTACCATATTTAGTTAAACTGTGTCAAAGTATACGGTGGACAATTTTTTGTTTGTCCTTTTATTGTGAGTGCTCTTTGACATGAAAATTCGCTTTAAAAAAAAAAAAAAAAACTTCCATCACTTTTAGTTTTTAAATGACTCGAGCATTGTTAGTTCCTTATTATTGTATGTAAAAAGTCTTAATCTTTATCTATCTCTGTAAAGATTAAATTCATTGGCAGAAGACACTGAGATTGAACTGTTTTCATTTAAATGACACTAACTTGGTGATATAGAGAAAATGGGGGAGAGCAAAGTAAAACACAAGTTGAATCGAATACTCAAAAGCATTAATGTTAATTGTTTTTTAATTAAAATTATAAATCGTTTTAATCTTTTGACTTAAAACTCAAAAGAAATCGAAAATTTCGACTGAGCAAAAATTCTGTATAGATTGGAGCGACCTATTTTCGGTGCGCCATTCGTAGTAAAAACAGTAAATAAATACAAAACATAAGAAACACATAACATGAAAAAGACACTTTCGAAGCCGAGCCCATAGATTTGAGTAAACATAACTGGCAACTAATGCCACAGACGATTTAAGTTTAAGTTTTAGGCTGCAACAGGAAGCGCCGCGCGTCTAATTTATCTCAGTCGCCGCGTTAGTTGACACAATAAAAAAGAAACCGTAAAATTAAGAAAATGGCCATATCAAATAAAAAACTTTTGTGCGCTTTTTACGAAAAATAAGTTACACAACAGCTTTTATGAATTTGTTTGCGCGTTATACTCATCGTTTGTACATTCCGTTTATTGGTTTGTTTGTTTGTGTGTCTGTTGAGAATATGTTTGAATATGTGACCGGTCGTCTTGTGCGCTAAATAATGTGCTAGCTTAATTAAATTATTTTACGTAAGTTTTTACCAGACGACCTCTTTACTTTTGAAATGAAGAGTTTAAAGTAATTTGGTGGTTGACACTTAGCGGCGCTTTTAGGATGAAGTGACATGATCTGAACTTTTAAAACATAATTATAGCGGATTTTTTTGCAATATAATCATTTCTTTTTAATGATAATGTAAACTCCTCTCAGCAGAAATGATTTACAAACACATGTGATGCAGCATTACAAGTGAGATTTTTGAGAAAAAACAAAACAAAAACTTTTAATATTATTTTTATTATAATGACTAAATGTATTTTTGATGATAAAACGACGACGAACAAACGTGTCTCTGCGAGAGCGCAAACGTCAGGATGTAAATATAGAAACAAAGTGTAACTATAAAGTAAATTTAACATTTGAATTAATTGATAGAATTTTCTAAATTTCTTGTCGCCGTCTGAAGTCGATGTGTGTACACTGGTGATTAAATGTTGCTGATGCGGTTTTTTGCTGCGTTTTAAACAAAAGTATCATATACTTTGCTACCATGCTAAATTACTGCTTCCACATGAATTGCTTCTGCAACAAACACAATAAATAGTCTGCAAATATAAATTATTCGTAAAAACAAAAACAGTCAATTAAAATTTGTTTGCTGTTGTCACAACTATTTCTTATTTATTGTTCAGCTATAAATCAATTGTCAATATCTTAAACATAAGAACTGGTGGACAAAAACCAAACTATTTAAACAAAAGAAAACAGTATAACTTCATTATGATGTTAAAAAATAAACCCGCCGCTGACGTTTATGTACGTGAAAAATAAGTATTTCCATTTATATAAAAGTTTTCGATTCGCATCAACGACAAAATCAAGTGAATTTTCAATAAGCAATAAGTCTGTGGCGTCGCCGTTTTCACGCAATACTTAAACAAAATCCGCTGAACATAAAGACATTTCTCAATTACTTGTAAGAACATGTACAGACAACAAGCGAGATACAAAATTCATTCACTAAGACGTTAAGTGGGCGAGATAGGAATCGTAAATCCGTAACGAACAGACACATTGACAGGCACAGAAAAGGGCGAGAATTCGATTGCGATATGATATATTTATTAATATTAAATGATAGTGTAACAATTATATACACATATATAAGTATAATATGTTAAGTAAATACAAAAACTTAACGGAAATATAAATTTTTTTATAGAAGAAAAATGCGTAAACAAAAAAATTGTAAAAAAAAACCCACATATGTACACACATAATATGTATAAACAACAGCAAACAGCATCCTTCAACCGAATCCAGTTACAAGTTACAACTAATTCAGCGATACGCATGCGGGGGTGCCAATTAAATGACTTTATACCTGTAGCCACGTGTGTTACTCTACAACAACAACAACAACAACAACAACAACAAAAAAAACGTTTTAGATTGCTCGCAAACACATTCGGCCCACACACGTTCAAATTGCTTCCTCAATTCAATGAAAGACTGTACTCAAACAATTATTTTTACTTAATTAAAATGTTAAGTGACTGCCTTTGACTTAATTTTGTTGTTATATTCCACTAAGAGACTTTCCACAAGCATTTTCATTGTTTTTATTTTTATGTATTATTTTTAAACATATACATACACCGACAATGCATTTAGAACAAATTGTTTTACATATTTTATACGCGCTTTTAACAAACAATTAAAGTGTGTTGAAAAAATGGCCTAACAAGTTATATATAAGCATATCTGTAGGACTTTAGTTGTTGTTTTCCAACGATATTCTCTTTCCACTTTTTTAATGAGTTCCGACACGAACTGTCTTGGCATCCCTAATCCTTTTTGATTACAAAACAATTGAAATAAGACACTTACCTAAAAAAAATATAAGAAGATGCGGAATTAAAAAGGCAAAAAAAAAGTAAAATAACACACACTGTCCATGTTTTAACTATAATAGCGAAGCAAATGAAAACAAAAAAACATATAAGACAATTATTCTTATAAATTTTCTTAATTGATTATATTAAAGGCGGAAATTGGGGCAATTTAATTAACCCAATTTCTTTTTTTTTATTTCTAAATAAAACTAGACGACTGAATTGTGATTTACTGTTTTTTTTTCTTCAAACAAACTTATTCAATTTTCAGATGGAGTCTTTTGGAGTTTAGCGAAAGTTTTACACAAAATTTCATTTAGCGAATGCACGAACCACAATCGATTAGTTTTATAAGGGATGTTATTCTTTGGTACAATGGTGCAAAGCTTAAAATTGGTGAAAACCAATCGAGCTTTTCCTCTGATTATTAGCTTAAGGTGGCCTCACGTTTTTCTAACTACAATAAGCAGATTGTGGTCGCTGAATAAAATTTTGATTTTAATTAAATAAGAAAAAGAATATTATCAAGTTTAATTTAAAGTTTAACAAAAAATTCCCACTTTTAATGAAACAAAACTATTATTGGCGACAAACCGCCAGAAAAAGGTCGCAGAAAACCGTTCGCCGTCCACAGGCTCTACACTCTGACTCCTTCGAAATTTATATTCGAATTCACTTCCGCATAAAGCCCATCGTCTGTGCATTAGGAAAAGCCATAAATTGATGCACCAAGAGAATGGTATGAGCAGAGCTTATATATGTTTTGCTTTCTCCTCATGTGGTGCAACATAAGAAAATGTAAAAGTGCACAGAGAGAAGCGACGAGGCGCGGCGCACCACTTAAATAACAATTAACGACCATTGACTCGTTCGTATGCTGCAGATTTGATTATTCAAACGACATTTATTAAGAAAATGGAACAATTTCCGTCGTCTCCACGTTCATTTGTTTATTTAGCACATTATTGCATCATAAAGCAATTAAACGACATTTATGGTAATTTGCTGGCGTCCCTGGTCCAGCTAACTAGTTAGCTTCCCACTGAATAATTGGCGCATATAAATGATTTCATTTTAGAGCAACCCTTTTAAGCGTGTACGACGAAAACGACAGGGATGGGGGAATGGCATTTATCATAATAAAAATTGGATTCATTTGCTGTCAAGGATACTCATTAATTGCTTTTTTAAATCGTTTTTTACTTACATACGGACTTTTTTTTCTCCAAAAAAACGGTATGGGGTAGTACGAGTATGTACTCTTGATATTCAAGGTTTTTTTGACAAAAAAAATCCAATGATGAGGAAACACCATAAAACCATAAAAGTGGATGAAAAAAAATGTCTGTGCGTCCAAAAATGTATGGCAGTACGTCCGTATGTATGTACGTTTGTTTTGAACATAGCTCCTAAACGGCTTGAGCAAACTTAACCAAATTTTAGTATCTAATGTGGGAAGCGATTTATA
>JANSTS010002333.1:55331-73908 GCA_026546915.1 Sylvicola fuscatus
ATCTTTATATAAGATTGGATCGAGAATCAGCTAACACATTGAACTGTCGGAGCATAAAGTCGAGCCGCTTCAGGAGAAATTAGCGGAGCATTCTTCGAAGGACATGCGGCGGAGAAGTTGCTAGAAAACCAATACACAAAAGACTTTTTGGCTGAACATGACGACGAGCACGTCGCGACCGCGACGTAGAGCTGAGCGCGCCCTCACGCAAATATGCCAGACGACGATAAACGAACAGCGAACACCAAATGTGAATGTCTCTACCACTGTCGTTGGCAGTGGCAAGGGTAGTTTGGGAGACACTGTACAGCTCGTTAATAAATGTGCTGGAAAAATGTGAAGGGAAGAAGACAAGAAGACATTTGAGAGCGAGAGCGGCCCAATTGTGCTTGTGGGGTGGTCGAAATCGCGTTTATGTGGAATATTGAACGCATAGCGACAGAGCCGCGGGAAAAAAACGCGCCACTGACGCGAAAATGAACCCAGTTTGACTGCGTGGCTCGGCTATCGCACGATCTGCTGAAAGCTTGGCGCAGCGAATATTCTAACGATTCGGAGCGGACGCCGCTGCGGATGAGGCATGTGAGGTGGAGGGGTATCCTCTAACAACCGACATATGCCAATACATGCATGTGGAGTGGCTAAAGCGCCAATCTCTCGGCTGTTTCAACAAATCGCGCACAACCCCCATTCCCCTCACCCCCACTTCTACATAGAGCAAGAAGAAAACTGAGAAGGAACGACGAAGAAAACTCCAAGAGCACCAAACAAACAGTCATGCTAGAGAAATCTATCGACATCGGTCACGGTTTAAGAAAATAGTTTTACTAGTCGTCATCCCACAGTAGTTTAGACGTAGCGGTAGGCGAAACAACGAATTTCAGTACACGCACACACACAAATACAACTATTAACTTTACATTATTAAATTTCATAAAAAAATCTTTTAAAAATATAAATTGTTTTAAAAAATTCTTAACACACACACAACAGTTTTACTCGACATATAAATACAAGTTCAAACGTAGTTCAACTACAAAATAAAAAAACAAAATACACAAAATTAAAAAGAAAACTATAGAAAAATACAAGTGACAACGTAAAAAAAAAAACAAAAAAAAAACAAACAGTGCCACTTTCAATCACTACACACACACACACACACACACACACACACACACACACACACCTCCACAGCATATATTAAAAATCCGCAATCATTGACTAGCTACTATGGGATAAGATTGGATCTACGACTTACACTTTACACAGGCAGAAGAGTCACCACCCCCAAAAAACCACAAGTATTCGCAATATCCACTTCACACCTCATGCAAGCAGGCACATACTCACATACTCACATACTTACATAGCGACAGGCGTTTCACAAAAAACAGCGGTGATCTTCTTTTACTGCCTTACAAATTACTTAATAGTCAATTCGCCCACCTCACACAAGATGCTCGATGGTTGTTCTGTCATCCTTACAAGTTAACTAATTTCCCTGCCAACTCTTGTACTTGTGCGGCTGCTTGAAAGGCCCACCTAAATGATTAAACTTGAACTGTTTAATAAGGACGTGCCGCAAGGGATGAAGCCCTGTGCTTGAATGCCACAGCACAAGTGTTAATTTGCATGTCGCGCCACCGCCTTTACACCTTTAACACTAACAGTCGTTTGATCTTGAAGCACCCAATCTTGTATGGTTTGTGCGGATGCGGTTGCAACAACGTATGTGTCGCTAAAAAAAATGTATCCCTCGCATCCCTCGCATCCCTCGCATCCTTCGCGCCTCGTCTGTATGCGTTGGCCGCTCAATCAATCGACTGTTACCGATTCCGGTCGATTACACATATGACTGGAGGACATGACCTTCGGTGGCTTCAAGTACCCTGCAGTTATGCTGCCACAAAATATCTGTACACTGTAGTGGTCTGCAGGCCTGAAGCGAGAGTTTCCTATCAAACTCCCCAGTTGGGTGGAGGAGGAGTGGGGGGGGGGAGGTTGACTGCCTCGTCTCACCTCGCCTCGCTCACGGCAGCGCGCCTTTCTGTGTTGCGTGTGTGCACAATTTATTATGAAGGTGAATGACGCGAAAGTCCACGTGCAACCAATCGATGCAGGAACACTTGCATCCGACTACAGTTGCATTAAATTAAGTGATTGTGCTGCCGGCTTTGGTCAAGTCAAGATGATGTCCATATACATGCCACACATACGACGATGTCTCCAAGTCATGACTCATCACCACCATGGATCCGACATGCCGCTATACACTCTGCAGACCACTTATATAGAAAGGCTGTAGCATAATACTGCATGTACAATAACCGGGGGTGTGGGGGTTGAGGGTGGTATAAGTGTAAGTACTCCACTTGGTATGGCTGGTTATGTTATGGCATTAGTGGACGTGGTCTTGAATGAAGGCGATAGGCGTTCAAACATTTCGTATATGAGTAGGAAGCGGGGAGTCGGGGTCATGTGGGTGAGGTTGGGTGGTGGTATGGTGGAGCGGTTGGGGGTGATTGAATGCCGGTATGTTCGTGCATTCGAGTACAACGACGACGTTGGCGAATTTGAACAAATAATTGCATATTTTAGTTAGTGCAGATGTGCGTCGTCACAAAAGTGGAAGTTCGGTCGGCATGAATGAATGCAAGTCCGCACGAGGACGCGTCATGCTAGACTCGAAGAAGATGATGGCATTCGTGGTGCTGGTTGGGTGGAAGCTATTAAGTTATAAATAAGCCTGACAGACATTCTATCAATGCATAAATGAATTTTTATGCATATAGTCGCTCTCTACCTGTACGGTAAAGCGCCGCGCCGCAACTGCACTGTTGTTTTCTTTTCTTTTTTTTTTTATTCCTGTTCCGTTGTTGTTGTTGTTGCCTTGTTCACCGGCATCCTCGTGTTTGTGTGCACACATCTAAGGAAAGACTATAGCGGGTATGGCAATGACGGTTTGTCGCTGTGGGTGGGATGGCAGTGGCTGAGTGGCTAACACTTGTAACGAACAATCGGCATAACAAACGAAATCAGAGCTTTTTTGTTGTTGAAAAGTTGTTGTTGCTCGGGCCCCTTTTCTATTAGACCGCACTGCCGCCACCGACGCAACTCTGCAGAGCTCTCACTTAACGCCGCGCCGTACTTGTCGGCTGCCGTGGCTGCGGTGCACTATGACCCTCCTGGCGGCGGTTCTGTCTTCTTTCCTTTTTTTTTGTGTTTTTTTTTTAGGTCTCAACAAAAATTCCCTGTTTAAGTGGTTTGCGGCTACACGAGGGAGAGACAGTAAAATATTTCGAACAAAAATATATTTAAGAAACGACCACATTGATACATTTGCGAGGCGCGCTTACAAATTGCATACATGCAGGCAAAGCAGAAAGCTCGCCGCACTTAAACCTATAAAGCGGACAATGCGCTTTTTATTGTTAGAATCGCCGCCCCACCATATGCCGCCTGTCATGTGTTTGGCGAAATGCAGTCAATCCATCAATTGTAAGTTTCCAATGAACTATTTCTATGCACATCGTCAAAACTGACCTGTCTAATGTGTGGTGCAATTGTGTGTGCGACAGGCCGGCTGGGAAGCAGGAAAAGACGCGTGGCGCAGCGGGGATACTTTGTGTGGATTTATAGGCGAACGAGTGCCCAAAAAACAAAAAAAAAACAAAAACAAAAACAAAAAAAAAAACAGAAGAAACAGAAGAAAGAACAAATGTGTGCAGTGTAGAGAGTCCAAGTCAGTATGGTGGGCCACATGCAGAAAGTCGACCCATTCTATCACTCCTCTGTGCGAGTCCATTTATTTCAACTATATTCTTTGGCAATTTTTTGGCACTTGATTCTTAAATTTGTACAGCCATTCTTCGTGTCGGTCCTATATACGAGTCTATATGGATGAGCATCGGTTTCTTCCTCTTCGGAATTCGATCGGTTTTCTTTTTTACATTTTGCTGCCACCGCATCTGTGGCCCCATCTCCCGGACTCACATCCTCCTCCTCCTGCCAGCGCCCAGCTCCCCCTCCCCTCCTCCTCCTTTTTTCCCGGATGTTGATCATTTAATTTTTCTTCACATCCCTTTCCATTCATTTCTATATTTCATTTTATATTATTTGAAATTCCTCCCAGCCTCCCAGCCTCCCAGCGTTTGTCTGTCGTACTCACAATTGCATAGAAACACATAAATAGATATGCTCCAACCATTATTCGTTTTGCTTCATCCATGGATGGAGTGCTACGGCCAGCACACACGAGGCGGCCAGCTAGCTAGGCTAGCTACTCGTAGCGGCTGACTGCTGACTGCTGACTGCTGACTGCTGACTGCTGACTGCTGACTGCCGCTGAAGCTCGATATGATGTCATCGTGTGTGTTTTGCACAAATGTACACTAAATGAAATGGCTGTGTGATGTAGCAAAAGCATGGCGAAACTAGGAGAGTGACATGAAACATACACGCGATAATATGTACAACAGATTTATGTAGCCGCTCGGCATAGCTGAGCATAGCATAACCGAGCTCGGCTATGATACCACAGGGCACAGGCACCGTACACCATGCTGGATATGTGCGGCGAATGGCGAGAATGCAAAGGAGGCGGCATGTGGCATGTGGCATGTCGGCATGGCTATGGCATGTTGGGCTGGCGAAACGCGCATTTCTATCGCCACATACATATATGTTATGTGTATATGTGAGTCGTCAGACGGACGGGTATAAGGAGGAACGATAGTCAAGCACACACGCTGGCTGGTGTGCATATATGGTATAGTGTAGCTTCCGAGAGGAGCGGAAAGCTCCTGTGCGTGGTGGTGGTGTGTGGTCAGTTTAATATTATACTCCGGCAGAGCATCATCCCTGCTACTAGTGGTGGATTATTAAAGACAGCGTGCAATCAGTAAATCGCTATTACACTCAATCTCCTACCTTCTTCTGGCCGTTGTTTTTTTCTCGTGTTGTTGTTGCTCAACGTATTTTCTAAATTTGTTTTTTTTGTTTTTATTTAATTTATTTTGTTTTTTTTTTGTTGTCGTTTAGTCGATCCCCCCGCCCTCTCTCGGAAACTATTTGTGTGGCAGCATGTGTATTTGTGCAGTTTTTTTATTTCAAATATTTATTTACTATATTAATTCTTTATTAACTTACTAAAAAATTTAAAAAAACAAAAATGGTTAAATTTTTAACGTGGTATTGTTAAATGCGCGCGTGTGTTTTTGTGTGCGTGTAACTGGCACTTTATTTATATTTTACTTACTTAATTTATACTTAAAAAAAACAATATATTTATTTAAAAAAGTTTTTTTTTAGTGAAATGAGTTTACACAACAACAAAAAAACAAGAAACAAAATCAAACCGCAAAAGCACGTGGCCTTACTACAATGACGACATTTTGTTTTATGTGCATGATAAATGAGGGAAAAAAAAGAAATCCTTGTGCAAGTGGTATTTTCACACACAATTAAATTAATAAGCAAATTGTTTCTGTCTCTTCCTTTTACTCATCAGCTCAGTTGCGAAATCAATACCGTCCAATTATACAATTGAACTACTCTCTTTACATTCTCTTCAATATAAATGTTGTTTATAAAAAACACACACACAAACAAAAAAGTTAATAAAAATAAATTAATTGTACGTGAACGGTGAATTAACTTTGAAGTTAAAAAGTAAAAAAAAAACAAAGATAAAACAAATCTATAACCGACTGGACACAATTTATTGTAGAAAAAACAAAAAAAAAACAAAATACAAAAAAAAGAAACAAAAAAAAATACAACCGGTGATCTTGAAATTTAAACTGTGAGTGAGTGGATGAGAGCAGCTAATCGCCTCCTACAAATGTAGATGGCGTCTCATGTGTAAAAGGTTCGTTACTTTGATTGATACACACACACACACACACACACAAATTGAAACGGTGTGGTGCAGCAATTATCAGGCGGCAGTTAATACTTAAAAAATAAAAAATAAAATATACTTAAGACGAAGCAGAAGAAGAAACAAACAAAGAAACCGTCCGCCTTACAAGATAGTTGTACTTATATACATTAAAACGGAAACAAACAAACAAGGGCTATTAAAAGCAGAGCATATTGTTTCCTTCGTCCTCATAAATTATGTATATTTATTTCTAGATTGCCAAAAGCCAGATGCTAATGTAAGAGAATCTTGAGTATCCGCCTTGGCCACAATAGCCCCACATCCCCCATCTCCCACCCACTTTACACACACACACACACCCCTGCACTCCATAAACAGTAATCGACGTATGGGCAGGACTGAAAAAAAGGAGATATCATCGTTACATCTCTATTGGAACATTGAAAGGGACGCGAAAACATGCAGATCATCGAAAGAGCGTCACTCGGTATTACTTGATTAATGAAGCTTGTGATGATTTGGCGATTAGTTGTAGCTGCCTCCACAGAATAATCGGCCCGTCGAAAGGATGTGTCGTGGATATAACCACTGAATCCCATCACCAACAACATATATGCACAGAAACAAGTGTACATGCATGTGTGCGTGTAAGGATACACATGTCGGCTTCGACCGGCTTCATTCGTCGACACGCTACTCAATTTTTATTAAACTTGATATGAATACGGTGCGACGCTTGTTCAGCCACCATCCACACGTACCTAAGTGCACCTCAACCAGGCATTTGTCCAGTCCATTTCATCGCCACGTAATTGCATTAGGTGAATTGCAGTTGAATCGTGATTTGTGATTTCGAAGCGCACTCGTCACATCAATTGTTATTGGATTATTGAAGAGAAGACCTAAGCATTCGGCGGAAAAGAAAAGAAAGGCCAAGTAAGTAGTGGGGAAACGACATCAGTATCAGCTGAATTCGGCTGAATCGCGTACTGCATGCCAACCAATGCATATGGGCGACTGCATAATATGGCAACGCAAACATATAATCCTAAGGATATAGTCGTTGTGTGTGGACATGCATCAATGATAGATAGCTGAGACATGACACCGCTCAAAGGAAGCATCAGCAGTCGCTGCAGCAGCCGTGGCAGCATCCATTAATGCAGCGTCTGTGTGATAGATATATGCCGCCGCCGCCGACGACGACGACGACGACGACGACGACGACGACGACAAGGAATATGTATGCTGTTGGTGGATTCGCACACAGAACTCAGTCTTGGTAAAGACAGACGTCGAGAGGCGCTTCAATAAATAAAAAACAATAAAAAAATCATACAAATTGTATGCCGATATATACATACAGATGGGTGTTCAACAAAAGGAAGACAAATAGAAGAGCATATAAATGACGAGACGGTGCTAATTAAGGCGCACACACACACACATACACACTCTCAACATAAAAACAAGAAAACACACACACACAAAAAAAACGAAGAAATTTATATAGAGAACAACAACAAATGATAATAATAACAATAAAACAACAATATAAAACATCAACACCGAGAAGAGCCAACGAGAATTTAATAGACGCAGATAGACGGGCATCTATCGCGTATAAAGTGGCAGTATTCGTCTGCGATTTATTAAATGACGCCAGCATTAAAAGTAATCGTAAATTGATGGTAATAGGAGGAACGATTGCACGATTCCAGTCGCGGCTTCCACTGGAGGATTGATTGGCGAGTGCGAGAGTTAAACGGCCAGTGTGACGACGAGATTCGGCGGGTCCAATTGCGAAAACGCGACACTTTTTTGCGTTTGTGTGAACAGTGCAAAGCCAGACTTGGGGGGTGGGGAGAGGAGGAAGAGAGACAGTGGGGGGAGGGAGCCGGCCACCACAGACCAACCGACACAAATATATAGAAACATAATTGCAACTAAAAGATAAAACAAAGAATTATTTAGATAGGTAATGGCAAAGCCACCAGAGAAGCAAAGGCATATCTCAAATAGATGGTTACGGCCGCGCTGCTGTTCATATCCAGGTGCGCCGGGTCCAGGGCAATTGGGTGGCCGTGGCACCGGCCGCAAACGACGTCGATCACTAGCCGGAGGTCTGGCGTGGGTGATACTGGGCCTTGTCTGGTTCGGCAGTCCACTCATAGTGATGTGCTATAGTGAATATGTTTGGAATAATAATTTTTTGAATAATAACAATTACAACCAAAACAACAACCACAATAATAATAATAATAATAATAATAATAATAATCACCATCAGAGTAGTAGCAATAACAATAATAACAACAACGACGACGATGGTGACATAAATATCAGTAGTAACATTAGGATTAACGATAAAATAAATAATAATAATAATGATAATAAAAATACTAACTATAATAGCAATAACCATAACAACAATCAGAATAGTATAGGACAGGATATGTCATACAATCAATACGATGTTTATAGTCGTAATCAACGCACAACGTCGTCCCATAGGGCGATGGCCGACCAGCCTGACCTGCTCGGCGGCGGCCAACATGCAGCGGCAACGGCAGCGGCAGCGGCAGCGACAGCGGCTGCCCTTCAACACCTGACGGTGGAGCAACAGGAACTCATACAGCTTCAACAGCACCATCGGCAACAGCAGCTGCTGCATCTGCACCTAAGCGACGCCTATAGCTCTCAGCTGGAAAAGACACTGATGGACGAGACCAGCAAACGTTCGATATTAGCTAGTATCGGCTGCCCAAATTGTATATATAATATAGAACCTTTTGTACAATCGTCATTGCCGCTATCACTCACGGAGACGCCGATCAATTCGCTGGGCGAGGCGGCGGCGATGCGAACCAACGACCAGCTGCGGACGCTGCCGCCACTGTCGCCGCTGCCGCAGGACACAACCAAAGCGCCGCCGCCCATCTACATCAATACATCGGCCGGCAAACAAAGCCAAGACAGCCAACTCCAGCCGGACGAATTCCTGACCAGTAGCACTAGCACAAACGAGCAAAGCCAATCAACAAAAAATAACTACCCACAACAACAACAACAACAGCAGCAGCAGCAGCATCATCATCATAATCACCATCATCATAATCAGGATCAGCAACAATCATCGAAATATCATTATCATTATCATCATCAATATCAAGAGAAATCACGTCAAGCACAAGCCGACAACACCAACCATCCATCCAATGGGGAGCAGCCGCGAAAAGCTCGCCCCACCACGCCGGAGCCGCCCATCCTGCATCTAGCGGCCAACGATCAAATTCGCCTGGAGGCGATCAAACATCAAATTCTGTCCAAGTTGGGGCTGAAGTCGAAGCCGAACATCACGCATATAATACCGAAGCAATTGGTCATGGAGACGCTGTATCGGGCCGAGGAGACCAACTCCAACGATCTGTGGGACAACACCGACGACCGATGGAGCGCCGCCGCCGCCGCCGCCACCAGTGACGACTTTAAATACAAATCGAGTGCCAGCAGTGGCGACAGCAGTAGACGGCATCGAGCTGGCGAGCCCGAAATATTCGTGGAACAGCAACAGTACCTTCGACAGGAGCAGCGCCAGCAACACCAGCGGCAGCAGCAGCAGCACGCGTCCGGTGATGACCTGATGCCTGACGACTTTTATGGGCGCACGAGAGAGATTATCACATTTGCTGAACGTGGTAAGTCACCACATTTACATTTATACTTCCTTAAAAGCTTTTTTCCTTCTAAGTAAGACGACGAACGTTTACGACGTTTAGACGCATTTTGTTTTGTAGGTAAATTTAGTAAATTAATGAAAGGCAACAAGTCGTCCCTTACAAGCTTTCTTATGCCCTAACTCCCCAAGAACTGTGTGGTCGGGGGCAATTGTCTTTTCGCACAATTCACTGCCTGTGTAGCCTTGACGAAAGTTCGGCAACATGTCAGGAAAGCGATTGTCGTCGCGTCGCGTCGCGTCGCGCCGAGTGACGAAAATATGGTGCCAACGAGACGCGTCCAAGCACTTTACTAGTCGGAGGCAGACACGACTCGGTGCCGCTATACTTTATTTGTTTAAACCTCTTATGCTATTATATCACTGAACGCGAACCACATATCTGGAATGGCCACCATTAAAGCTTGCACATATTCCTTCTTCTTCTACTTCTTCTTCTTCTTCTTATTCGTCTCCATCGTCTTCTTCATTTTTATCTATCATTCGTGCAATTTGTGTGTGGTCGTATACATTCGCAAATAATAATTGACAATAAAAATTCCAGGTCAAGGCAACTCTCAGTGCACGTCTCCAATCTAAATCATTATGCCACATAGATTCGCATTATCGTGCTGCATGAGCAAATAAAACATAATTTCAGCACATAAACTTGGGCAGGAGGGAGGAGCGCGCGCGTGGGCGACGATGGAGCTTCGCCTCGTTCCAATGGCTTTTATTATTGATAGCCGTTTTGTCGAATTGCCATGCCATTTTACGTTTTATTGCGCAAAATACGACTGACAGTCATTCGAAAGCGCGCGTTCACGCCACATTAGTATGCTCGTACTTAACAATAAGACATTATGCTGGCCGATAATGCTGCGACGACTGACAAGGAGCCTGGCTGCTGCGACATGTGCGGCGCGAAACTGTGTCAGCCAGTGCAACGCAGCGCAACGCAGCGCACCGACATACTCGTATACATTGTATGTGCAATGTGCATTGTGCAATGTGCACACGTGCCCATTTGGCCTCGTTAACGCAGACATCTTGAGATATATAGTTGAGCTTTACCGCCAGTCTAATAAACCTCGAAACTATTGCCATAGTTGGAAAATGGAATGTACCAGAGTTTACTACGTTGCGCTGTTCTGATTGACGCGCGTGTAGCACAAGTCTCTGCACGCTGGGTGGCAGGGTGGTAGTTAGCAGGAGGGGTGAGAAGGGATGGTGGGGAGGGACTAGAATGGGTCGCAGAAACTTGTGCGACAAGACGATGAACGATGACGAGCGCGGCGATGGCAAGAGTTTAACGAAACTTTGAAGTTCATCGTTTAAGTTTGCTGTAGCCTGTCACTATACCTTTGCCAATGACCGCGAACAATATTACTGTCGAAAACTTGTTAGGTTGCTTCCTGACAAAGGATGCGCAAAGTTTTTCGTGGTTGTTGTTGATTGGCAATTCATTTCGCACAAACTTTTTCACATCCGTTCAACAAACTTCTAATTGAAAGGTGAATATAGCGCTTGACCTTTGACTTTCGGGCGGTATTCCGCATGCAAAAACTGACCCTTAAACAATTCTTTGGCACCTCCTAAACAACTTTTTCAGAACAAAAAACTGAGACCCTTACAAAGTCCTAGAAATCCAACGACCGAACCAGCCTCCATTTCATGATGCACCCAAAAAACGATGCCGCCATCATTACAGCGAAGGCTGTGTCCGTCGTGCGAATCCGTTTACATAGCATGTAATGAGACAACATATTTACATAAAGCATATACGTATACGGCTTATGTACTCGGCGGCGATGTGGTGAACAACTCCCCAGTACTACATGTATTTATGTATAAAAAATATGCGAATTGCTATGCACAAGCCGCCGCCGACTAGAGCGAGTACGTACGCTGAGTGGAAGCTCGGGGTTCCGTTTCTGTTTTTTAGTGTTTTTTGTTTTTTTTTTGTGTTTTTTTTTTGCCGCATGTACATTGTATATGTTCGCCAGTCGACACGATGCCGAACCGTTTTGTTTCACGTTATGTTATGTAAAATTGTGCGCACTGGTGGGTAGATGGGGGTTTGTTGCAAGCTTACTCATTTGTTGAAATCGTTTACATGGGTGGCGCCTTGAGGTTTGGGGGGGCTCCGACTATATACATAACAGCTGTGCAAATACATAGCGGCATGTGTGTGGTGTGTGCCGAATCTGAGCATTGGACGTGCGAATACTTTGCGGGTGGTCTTAGGTGACGCAGAACCTCTCTGGGGTGGTCAGGGTGTCAATGTGTGCAAACATTACCTTATGTAATGAGTACACACAACTTATCACAGCGAGTGTGCACTTTGCGTCTGTCTTCAAGACGGTGTACGCGACGTGCACATGCCATTTGATTGATTAACACCGACGACAGCGGAGATTCCACAAAGGTATTGTCAGCAGAAAATTGCTGCTCATATATACAATTAATTAACACTTTGATGTGTTTGGTGTGTGTGTGAGACGCGACGCGTCGCGCATTTGCCCTATTATCCGGCAGTGTGATCCAATCTGCACTGTTCACCTACAAACTCTCCAGCATCCCCAGCACCACTGCAGACACCTTTAATGCGCCGCGGCGCGTCCTCAAAAGGCGCAATTTGCACCCTTGCTTTATCTTTCCGGCGCTCTGGATTGCCGCATGCCCCTGCATCAATGCAATGCAGATCGCCCTCCAGGAGTTAACACTGAAGACAACAAACGCTCTTTGATGATGTGACAACTTAATTCAATATATGTGATTTGTTGCGACACACACCGACCTCACACTCGCCGCCCGATTCAATGATGAACACTTAAGCAGTTAAACAAACTCATACATTGATATGTTCCACAATCGCGGGGTGGGGGTGGTAGTGGGGGGTGCTCATTTATTATACTGGAGTGGCACTTGGCAGTTACAGTCGCATTGTCGGCGTTTCTGTTTGATCGCTATTGTTTAGTAGTTTATGTGTTATTACTCATTAATCTTAACATGCCGGATTTTACTTGTATACATCATTTGTAATCTTGCCTCAGTCACATTTGTCTTGTTTGTCGCTTTAAGTTTAAATGCTGTTCTGCGGTAACCAACCAACCTCCAACAGTCAAAGTTCATCATATGTGAAGACAGAGTAGCCTTCAAGAATGTGCCTCACTAATCTACTTATTTGTAAATATAAAGTTTCAAAAAGTTTCTAAATCGATTCAAGTTGACCAAACTAAATTAAATAGTTATGGTGGGGGGGAGCGCAAAACTTACCCCATCCCCCACCCACCCACATAGGAAGCACGCATTCATGTTTTATACATATTGTATAAGTGTAAAACTGAAAACCATAAGTGTTAGGTCAGGCCAAAGAACATCTGACATGATACAGCGAAAAAGGAAAACATGGCCAAACAACAAACTGAAGAAAAGTTATAGGTTGCGATTAAAAAGTGGGTCATATAAGTATACGAGTACATAGATCAAAGCGTCGTGATTTCACCGAAGTTTTTCATCCCCCCCCCTCCCCCTCCTTCTATCTCCCCCTTCCGTTCTTACAGACGACGAATTCGCCCACAAATGCTCCTTAAAGTATAGTTAATTTGTTTCTTGAAGTTACTCTTAATAAGTTTCTGAATTTCTGTATAGACGCATCGTGAGTGGCCAAGAAGAGTTTAAGAAGTAACAATTCGAATCTAATGCCCCCCCCCCCACCCCACCCAAATCCCATAAATATTCATTCTAAATGCATTAGTTGTGTTGCAATTGCAATTGCAAATGATTTACAGTGCATTTCTCATGGAAATATGTTGAGTTTATCAATGCCGGCACATCAGTGGAGACTGGAGAGTATTTATGGATAGCGAATTGCGTTGCTGCCGCGCTGACCACTGCCCACAGGGTGGCACTTGGGCTTCAATTCATATCGGCCGCTGTGTGTCTCCAGTTCGTTATTCATTTCCGATGTTTTCTTCTCTGTTTTCTAACCGCCTATATGTGTATGTTAACATATATGTTATGCATATGGATATTTATTTATTTTGCTCATATAATATAGTTTTTGCTGTGGTCGGTCGTCTAATGTAGGCCGCGCCGAAACGCCAGAAGAATTCCACAGCTCGACATTGTGGACAAATAGAAACAGCTAAACATAGTTACACAAACACGCGCGCGAGGACAACGATTCCTTCATGTGTATAAATACATATATCCATACTTTAGCGAGGATAATGAATATATGTGGGTATGGTCGGTTTCATGTGCCCAACCAACAGTGGAACGAGAGAAAAAATAAAAAACAACAATTGGTAATGGTCTGCAGCAGTGTGGGCTATGGGCGCTGGATATCAAACCTCTATCACACATGAATGTTGAGTATGTAATGTCGCGCCGCGCCGCGCCTCGCCGATTCGCAAAGCCACAAAAGCATTTAAATTTATTTCTGCGAACGCCGTCTGCATGTATTTATGTTTCGTGAAGCGGCACTCGTATAATATGTGGCGGCCCATGCCATTTGTGTGTCCAGTGTGCAGCACCATTGCCCAATATGCATTTTGCACTGTCAAACAGTGGGCATAAATATGCTCGCTGCCGTTCTTATAGTTTGTCTCACCCCACACGTCTTGGGCTGGTTTTTTTCCAGCCCAAGACGTGCCAGTGGCCCACCCCATTCCAACTCGCCACTTCCCGGCCATACTCTATACGTTCTTTCTTATCTTTACGGAATATCCTATACTTTCTTCTTCTACACACATTTTAGAAGAAAATTTGCCATTTTCATGCTTTACATATTTTATGTTGTTGTGTTTTTAAACACAAGAACTCATTCACATACACACACAAACACACACACACACACGAAATTATAAAAGTCAGAACAGCAAAATGTGTGTACATCGAGAAGATAACTGCGGCAGAGAGACAGAGGACATATAAATTCGAGAAGGAATCTTATAGGACATGACTGAAAGCTTGGCGGAAGGCACAAGGAAAATAAAGAACACACACACACACACACACACATACATACACACACACAAAGCAGGAAAAAAGAAAAAGGACCAAAACTCTGAACAAAACGAAACGAGCACACAAAAAATTGATAGAGAAAATATGGCGACTCAAGGCAGTTTAATGTTTTTTGGAGGCATACATGAGTTGAAGCACATAACGGGCCGATTGACCATCAGGGTGGCTTTTCAATTCACAACTTCTCCACGTTATTGATCATCCCTGCATTCATACATGTTTGATTTTCAGTCAGTAATTGACTGAACTAGAAGGTGTAGACGAAACCATCTAATATTGCATTATTGAATCCGCAGGGCAGCGGCAGGGAGTGTGGCGGGATGGTGGCTAGATTGATGGTTAGCGTTGACATATCAACAAAGAACAGCTATAAGGCTTTTGATTTGTATAAACTAAATCCAATTAGATGAAATGCTTGTGGAAGGTTTTCGCTTGTGCGGATTGAATTCGATTAAAAATGTGTATCAATCATTCTTTGCCAGCAAAAAGCGTAAGTTGCTTGTATCAATCAACCCGAAGTTCTTCGAGTATGCGAGTGGAGGCTGATTCTTGTGCAAAAATCAATTCTATATGATTTTATTGGTTAAATATTCAATGAGCGATTCAACGATTTTTACAGCAGTTTTTAGTAAGAAGATCTCGAAATACTAAGGGCTTGCTTTGATTTTGTTTCGTGAAAAACTTCTCCAGGCAATTTCGAACAATTGCAAAAAAAGAATCCAAATCGGTCCAGCCGTTTTTAATTGATGAATTACTATATATATGTTATATAAGGTGTTTTTTTTTAAGAGCTTGAGAACTTCAAATGTAAAAAAAAAATTATTTTAATTACATTTAATTCCATTTATGATTTGAATTTTTTTTTTTGGCATATGACCACCACGACTAACCGTTACGAAGCGCATCCGATAAGCTGAATTTTGACCACTTTCCCCAACATTTCTGGCCAATATTGTCCTCTAATGCTACCAGAGTTTGTGGTTTCTCAGCACAAACCATATGTACTAATATGCCCCAAAGTAAACAATTAGGAGGCGTTAAATCGCATGATCTGGAAGGTCAATTGACATTTACTGAAATGATGTTATCACCCAATTGTCCCTTCGATAAATCAATGGTTGCTTCGGATGTATGGCACGTAGGAACCATATGGTGGTCTGACATGAATTGGTACGGAACACTGATTTTGAATTTAAATTTCCACAATTCGGTAGCCTTGTTCAAGAGTTAATCTATTCATGATTAAATGGCAAAACTTTCTGATCACAAATGTCAAAGAAACAGTCGCTTCGACAAACGTCATCGAAAGTTATCGCTATCGAAAGATCTCAGGCAGATAAAAAAAACACCCCATATAAGATTATCTGAAGAAAATTAGCAATGAACTTGGCTGTTTGCTTGTAAAGTTTTAAATATTCGAATCAAATTTGTATCTTAACGAAGCCGATGAGAACAATTATCAGTTTCAATTATCTTATAAAAATGGACTCAACTAAACGAAAAGAATTTGCATTCGTTGCTGCTCCTTTGTGCGGCCTCTTTCACCTCCGGCATCTCCACCGCGACTTTTACCTGCGTTGCTGCCAAGGAGCTTACGTTGACTTAGCTGGGTGCTGATACAGATGGGAAAGTGATCCGTCGCTGCTTTCCTGCATTTACCGCGAACCACCACTCACCTCTTTACTTGAATATACATTTAACACATGTGCGGGTGAAACGCATACGACCAGTCCACATATATGCCCTTGATTACATGCGATTAAGTAAAGCATTCGGTATTATTGTAGATTGTACTTGCATGCAGATCTAGTTAACCGACACCCCCACCCTCCCACCCCCCACCCATTTACAAAGTTATCAAAACGAAAAGTCACTGCTCGATGGGGTGTATTAAGTTTCCAGCTCAGTTATTCGTTCGTTTCATTTAAATTCGATTGTCTAATCCCTGTACACGACGCCAACTACTTTAGTTTTGTGTTTCCCGCTGGACAATTCGATGTCGCTGCTATGGAAGGCCGTACAGAAACCCTGTGGGGATAATGGACAGCTTCAACACAAAGAAGAAGAACCGACAAACACCAAAACGGACTGCCTGAAGCGCGCTGGGCAACCCTTCGACATATTTTAACCGCACAGCTTGGAAGCTTGCAATTTCAGTTCTCGCACTACATAAATTTCGTTAATGTTTTGCTTGGTGAAAAATGACCGCAGAAGAAAAAAAAACCCTTCGCTGCCAGTATCAACAATAGATTTGCAAGATGGCCAGTGGATCGTTGTTGATTTGTTGTGTGCAGCTGCACTGACTGCATGCGGCGCGGCGCGGCGTGACGGTCCAAATATAAATGACTGCAACCCAACTCCACTGGACTTGTGACGCAGCAAATGGATTAAAATGCAGAACAAAAATCTCAGAGACAAATAATGTCCAAATTAAGTAAATTGGTAACAGAATCCTTTGGAAAATGCATTCAATTCAATTGCGTTTCGCTGCACATTCAGCTTCATGTGCGTTATTAAATACGAGATACGTTGCTTTGGCTCAGGAGCTAATTGTCGACTTAATGCTCGTGCACATAGTTGCAGGCGACGTTCTATGCTCAATTATGCATGCATGCAGACGGACATAATCAGAGCTTGGATGGTATTGAATTCGCTGAATGTCATGTCATGTCGGATCGTCGCGTCGCGTCGTTGGCAGCGGCTATATGTGAACATTGTTGACATTTTCATAGATATATTGTATATAGCCGATAACTTCCAGTACCACAATTACATTAGAAGCGATGTCGGGCAAATCAATGTTCATACATTGAATGACAAAGTGGCAGTCGAAAAGGCGATTAGACGATGGCAGCCCATCATGTTGCGGCGGAAAATCCAACCAAAAGCTGTGCTCGAAACTGTCGGAACGAGCAAAACGCTTAAAGCCACAAGACCACAAGAGTGAGCATCATACGAGAGAATTCATGTAGATGTGGAAAGCAGCCAATGCTGGGAAAATGTTCAAAATCACACACTTGGATTGTTTGGTACCAAGGAATATAGCTGAAATGATCCCAAATCGAATGGATAAACATACAAACTACCTAGCTATCTGTGCACATAATGTACATCACAAATACGAGAAACATGTATTTTGTTATAAGTTATCCTCGTACAGTCAGGAAAGGATGAGTTGCGAAAGCAATGAAACAAACACAAAAAAATAAGCAAGAAAGAAGAAAATAAACATTTTTTTTTGTTTTGTTTTGTATGCCTATGGGTGCGTGGTGGGAGAAACAACAACGAAGCGACCATATCTACCCTAACCCCCAAGCGAAGAGCAGGGGGCGCAGTGGGCTAGCCGTGAGTGGGGTGAGGGAGACGCGTGTATCCCACTATATGGAGCAAACTATAAAGTTCGAAAACGTGAACAGATTCAAGAGAGAGAGAGTGAGAGAGAGAGAGAGAGATACAGTGAGAGGGAGTGAGAGAGCGATGGCTAGAGAGAGTCAGAGAGAGTGAGAGAGAGGAAAAAATGAATAGGAGCGGGCAAAAAGACACACACAAGGCAAATGAAAAAAAAAAACCTATCCAAGGCGAAAGATAATAATCGAGACGGAGAAAGGCGGGGTAGGACGTTGCATAGTTTTAGTGGCGTCGCGGCGGAGCCAGAACGATCGATCGTGTCTAGTCTGAAACTGTTATCTATGTACTATACACAAATCTACGCGACTTCATATAGAGCAGCCGCGGCTTCGCTGTTCAGTACATGTGGCACATTCGCATTTATATATAGTCCCCGCACTACAGACTGCTGGTAGCTTCTAGTATAGTCAAGAGAACTCGGGTGGCACAATTTTTATTATCCTACAGCGAAGCATGGAAGGGTAGTGGAGGGTGGGTTGGTTGGTTGGTTGGTTGGTTGGTTGGTTGGTTGGTTGGTTGGTTGGTTGGTTGGT